>CAIGRL010222575.1:0-13071 GCA_903798325.1 Fraxinus xanthoxyloides
AAAAGGTTTTCCCTCATTTCAAGGAAAAAATGGGGGAGAGGGAAAAAAATTTCTATCCAAAATTTTACCATCAAACACCACTTTTACATGGAAAATGAAAATATTTTCCATGGAAAATCTTGCACATCAAACAGAGCCTTAGACCATCTCTAGTGCTGCACCAAACTTTGCACCATTTTGCACCATTTTACCTTACTTTTAGTTTCCAAAAAAAACCCTAAATCCCTATCAATTGCCGAAACTTACCTCAACAGGAGAGTCAGAGACTGAGTGCTGAGTGTGCCGGGAGACCGAGAGAGCTCAGAGAAGAGTGAGGACGAGGTGGAGTATGGAAGTTGGAACGGCGGAGCCGCGGAGAGTGGTGCCGTCACTGTCGTAAGCCCGTGACTTTCGTGGAAGAGACTAGAGAGGACGGGCGGAGAGAGCACGAGAGTCAGGAGAGAGCTTAGAGACGGATGAGTGAGGGGAGTTGGGAGAGAGATTAGAGACGGAGGAGTGGAGAAATGAACGATGGTTATAATTTCTTTCTTTTTCATTTCGTATTTGAAAAAAAAATTCGCAACTTTTTTTCAACATTCAACAAACGTTGCAAAAGGTCTCACTTTTCGTAATGTATGATAAACGTTGTGATAGACCACTTTTCGCAACATTTGTCAAACATTGCGGAAAGTAGACTTTTCGCAACGTTTATCAAACGTTGCAAAAGAAAAGTCTTTTGCAATGTTTGTAAAACGTTGTGAAAAGTGGTCTATCGCAATGTTTATCCTTTTGCAACGTTGTGAAAAGTGGTTTATCACAACGTTTATCAAATGTTGCAAAAGAAAAGTCTTTTGCAACATTTGTCAAATGTTGCGAAAAATAAAACTTTTCACAACACTTAATAAACGTTGCAAAAAGGGGTCTATCGCAACATTTTTCTATAAAACGTAGCCAAAATTTATTTATTCTAATGAATGACAACATTCACTTACTAAAATATTGTCAAAAGACCCTTTAGCAACATTTGATAGAGTTGCAAATGACTATTTTGAAGTTAGTTCTACTTACAATTGACTTATTTCATCAAATTGTTACTCCAATATTATTAATCGTTAACATGACCTTCTTTTTTGAAATTCAAATATCGTTGTTTAAATTTGATTTTAAATAAATTCCACTTCTACATAAAGCACGAGGTGATGCCCTGAAAACAAGTGTAACAACCAAATGAAGCTATCTGGGAAATTAATATTAGGCTACCACTGTCTATTTACCACATGATGTGATCCATGGCATGAGGGCAAGTCCAGATAAGGATCCGTTGATCATCGAGGGAGGACCAATGACTAGGTTGCGAACAAGGCAAGTCAAAGAAGCAATGTGGCTACTTGCTTAAGCCATGGTAGACGAAACATTGACCGCAACGAAAAAATGGAAAAATTTCATGTTGTGCATGGGCGAAGAAATCCGATGGATCAACATGATTCGTGCAACGGACAAAAAAGAGGCAGAGTTCAACTATCTGTGACTAACAGGGGCCAAAAAGAAGCTATTATGTGACCGCATCCAGTATAACTATGCGGTCGCATAGTTAAATCCGACAGTGAAATTTTCAGTTTTTTGGAAATAATCATGTTTTCGTTCAAACTCTATTTTTTTGGTATCTTTTGTTACCTTTAAGCTATATTTCTGTGGTTTTTAGGGATTGATATAAATGGTTTCATTATATTTCATTGTAGAACATCATACAATTTTGAGAATTCTTAGAGAGGCAAATTTTCTTTCAATTCCATTGTTCTTCATTGAACTAATATCGAACTATCAAGAATTATTTCTTGTGGCATTCAAACAATCCGGGTAGATTCCTGAGTCTTGTGATCACGGGGTCAATATATTATCGACGATTGTGTTGGTTCTTTGATTCATTACTTTAGAATCAAACTCTAAACATTGATTTCTTGGCTTTCTTAGGTCGAATAACTCTCGTGTGGATTTCGTAGCTATTATTGCTACGCGGGCTCGTATCAATTGGTATCAGAGTAAGAATCCAAAAATCAAGGTTATGTTTTTTTGCTTTTTGTTGAGTCTTTTGTTTTCATTCTTCGCGTTCTTCATTTTTTAGTAAGACGATAAAAAAAATTCAAATCGGTTTTCGTTTCTTTTGCTAGTCTCGTAGTTGGATTTCTGAGCAAAAAAAAACACATTTTTTTTTGAAATTGCCAGCAGTATTCAAATTTTTGTCCTTTGAGTAAAAAAAAAAGTTCAAAAGTCGATAGTGTCCAAATCAAAATTTAAGAACCACTTTCGAATACTTGAGAGAATTAGGAAGATTCCGAATACTTGAGAGAATGCGAGTGATTTTTGCAAAAGTAAAGCTCTAAAAATGGCATGATTTTGGCTTTTATATGAAGCAGGAGTCAATCCTAGACGTTGGATCGAGGCCCATTGCATCTGAAGCATCCGTTCTCTATTACATCTGGACCGTTGAACGACAATTTATTTCAACAATGCTTCAGATTAATTCGTGATTATCATGTGCCTGCCTAAGCACTAACACGTTAGTACTTGTTGCAAAAACGAGTAGCCATCATTAGCCCTCATTAAACATTTAATGTGACGATCGTATGTGTATTGGAAGTTGTACCGCTTCAGCTGTCTCGCCTTGGTAACATGTGAAACTGTCAAATCATGTGCACCAATATTGAGGTCAATCAAATTAAATCAGTCTCGGCACTTCAGCATTTTTCTACCTTAACTTCAAAATAAATTCAGTTATCTTCAAATTAAATTAGGTTCGGTAGTTTAGCATTTATCTGCCTCAGATTCGAAATAAATTCAACTATCTTCAAATTAAATCAAGCTTGGCAGTTCAGCATTTATCTGCCTCAACTTCGAAATAAATTCAGCTATCTTCAAATTAAATCAGCCTCGATAGTTAAGCATTTATCTGCCTCAGCTTTGAAACAAATTCAGCTATCTTCAAATTAAATAAGTCTCAATAGCCTGATGTTCTTTATTTCGAAGTGAGCCAGTTCTAAATCAACTATCAATTCCACACAGTATAAATATCTTTGTCTGGACTTGTGAGACTAGTATGATTAATCAAAAATTTTAAAACTTTTTATGGTACCTTACCCAAGAAGATACTTCGTTTATTACTAAAGTCCACGCATGACATAAATAATCACACATGGACTTAGAGTACTACTGCTATGACTTGCTATTGGCATGGCCATGTGGCTAACCCAGTGAAATTGTGGACCCACTCTTGCCGAACCATTAGCCATAGAAGACGAGGCCTTGGGGGTGATTTTCGAGGCTCACTACTAATCTGAAGTGGACATGCCGAAGCGGCCTAGGTCCGAGGCTCCTCCAGCCAGTGATGACCCATTTGCAGAGATATTGAATTTATTACATAAATCTTATTTGAATGATTGATGTGATCCTTGTAAAAAGTATATTCGTGTCTTGACTCGTCAATAGGATGTAAGAGTTTTAAATGCGTTGTAAAGTTGGGAAAGTCAACATGATGAGTAGTATTGGATGCTTCAACCGGGAGGATGACGCTACATGTAATTTCATCTAAGGGTCATCATTCCGTTTGTAACACTATAAATACTCTCACCATGTAACAATTGAAAACTAATGCAATTTTAAATACTTGGAGCAACTTATTTTATTCTCCTACATCGATTTGTAATCTTTAAACTGAGTTCATAGCGATTGATTCTCATCAAACAATCGTATCTCAGATATCTCGCCCGAACCTGAATAGAAACATCTCGTGTCGTTGAGCTTTCACACGTTCCATTTTTGAGTGATCTCGACTGTTGATTTGTATTTACGTTTTGGATCTAGATTACACATGCACGAGTGAGTCCGATATCTGTTGAGTTCACTATTTGGGGTCAACACAAACTAAATTCGTATTCCTTTCAATTCTCGTTTGATAGATATTATTGAGGAAATAATATATTTTAAATAGTGATATGATGAGAAATATATGGATGAAAAGTAAGAAAAAGTTATTGATGTGATGAAAAATATTATTTTATTGAAAAATATGTGGTTAAAAATGAATTTTGAAAGAATGTGCATCAAATAGTGGCTTAATAATTGTTCGACCCAACGCGGCAAGTTGCAATAATAGCATCTTACGTTTGCGCTTATCTTAAATGAAAAGAAAAAAAAATGTCGTTTTCATTGCTGAAGACTAACTAATTTCATCCATTGAGGTGAAAGCAACGTCCAACAACAACCATTATTTAGTGATACTATTCAAAGTCAAGACCATTTTGATCCGTGTATCCGAGTACCAAAAATGATTGATACATTCTTGGGAGTTTGTTTTTGAAGGCTAGGTCGAGAAAATATCGTCTTCTCCACATGCGTGAATATAATAGTTGATTTTTAATTAAAAGTCGAGTGTCAAGTAGTGTATCAACTTCTAATATTTTGTTGATTCGATCGTCAAATACAAAAATGTGACACAAACTCGTTACCTTACAAGAATAAAGAGAATATAGAAAAAATGAACTAATAAAAATTCGAGATTATGCAGAAACATCCTTTTTTTACTCTCTCTAAGGCATATGTCTCTTTATACCTAGAATGTCTTCCTCTACTAGTCCAATTCAAAAAGTACAATCCCAATCCCGAAGAAAGGGAAACTAGAGCTAAGACTACTTATTCCTTGTAAACATTCGACTTACTCTCAAAGAAAATGATGATCAAAGTTCGTTCGAGATGAGAGGTATGGAACTTTGTTTTTCATTCTCATATCTATATATAGAGAAAGGTCAAATATATAAGTAGGGACTTAACTAACGACTATGAACAACTCTTTATAGGTCGGCATCATAAATCAAAATGTCATGCCGTACATCTTAATCAATACTCTTTCTGCGAACTTACACATTTTTTTTCCTCTTGATCTTAGTCTTACTTTCTCTCATTTCCATATGTTATCGTTTGTATCACTTATAGTTGAGCGTAGTGACAAACTTAAAGTACAATTGTTTTCCCTTACTGATGATAAAGGTACGTGCGAGACTATTAATTTTATTAAGATTTGATAAAAACAAGGATGTTATATGTTATATACAAGCCTTGCATTGGGCCTTTCATATTCGTACACTTGCATGTTGTGTACATAACCATTGGATGTTCAAAGAACTGCGTTGGACTTTCTTTAATAAAATCGGTCAAGATTATGCTTAATTTAAGAAATAAAAGGAATTATTCTTCACCAATTATTGATGATCTATTTTGAAATAAATAGAATAGAATAGAATAGCAAGAGTTTATTTTGGATAGTCAAAATTCGAGTGTCTATTATCCAAAGCAAATACTTCACAACATATAGAGGGTATCCACTACCAAGAAATGTAGATTTGGTCTCCACATGGACCCGATAAAATAATGGGATCTCCTCTTATGGACTCGTTGAGAATGATTTTGATCTAGTTCATAGCCTATTAGAAGTAGAGGTGCTATGGTGGGATCTTCACGAATAGAAAAAGATTGCCGTCAGTTTGATAACGATTGAGTAATATTACTTCTTCAGTTTGAACCAATGAATTCCTTAGATATGAAGCAAAACGGATTTTGCTCTATCTTGGAAGGGGCTAGCAAAACTTGAATTGCACTGATACGGATATGAGAGAAAAAAGAGCTCGATCGATGCAACTATAGCCAAGTCTTAACTTCGTGCATAATCTACTTATTTCTTTACATTGAAAATTTGTCGAAAAGTTTTTAGTAATATATTTTTTTTTCTTCTTACCAATGGAATTTTAACAGTGGGGTATTTTACGTCGGTAATTCAATAGTTAGTTCCTTCGATAACTTAGTTTTTTCTTATTTAAAATTAATACAAATTTAATGGTTGCTAATCCATTCCTAATATGTCGTTATTAGGAACAAAATTCACGAGTCATTAATTTTTCGTTGCTATTACCTCATGTTCTAGCAGTGTATATTTCTTACCTTACTTCACTCTCCACGTCCTAAACACTTTTCTCATGTCGGACACCTAGGTTAACCATGAATTAAGATGAAGTCGAGCTTTGTATTTAATTACGATGACTCTTAGGCCTTGTTGATTATTACATTTTTCATGAAAAATGATACATCCGAGGAAAACGAATTCCATTTTGACCGTTTGATTGCAACGTGAAAATGGAAACCGAATTTCAATGTACACCACTTTAAGCCGCATTTTCTTTGTTTTCATAAAAAAACGAATTACTATGAATTTGTTGGGTTTTTATTTTCTAACTAATATGAAATTAGAATTATTTTCTACTTTTGTCTATCAAACGAACCCTTATTGTACTTGAAGTTAACTCAAAACAAATGTTGAATCTAACTTCTTGTTAGTTAAACTCAAACTCTGCTGGTATTATATTCATTTTTATCAATTCCAAACTCATCATTTGTATTGAATATTATTCACAAATAACTTTTTTCGTAAGTGGCAACATATCTGATCATCATATTAAATCAGAACGTCACATAATTGTATCGCATGGTCAGTTGTGTGACCATGAGTTTTGACTTTCTTTACACTATAATGTTGTAATTTATAGATGACTATATTATCCCTATAACACTGATTGGTCGCTACTGCAAAAAAAAAAAATGCAACATCAACGACGAAAATTTCTATCGATGATGTTCAAATTATTCCATTAGCAACACATTTTACCTATCAATAATTTTCGTCCATACATTCAATATATGGATCATGAAAGTGGGTAGGTAATATTTCGATGAGCTAGCTAAGCCGTCAGTATTAACATGAGAATATATCAAAAAAATTTAATTAATTATTTTTTCTTCTTATCGATGGAGTTTTAGCAACATATGTTCTGTCAATATCTCCTTCGATAATTCAAAATTATAAAAGAATTTATTTTCCGTCGTTGTTACCTCACATTCTAGCTGTGATGTGAACTTGTCCCAAGTGTATCAAACACGTAACATAGTATACTCCATCAAGAGAACTCAAAGAAACTTACAAGGATCGTGTGGCACCCACCCTGGATCCTAGAAATTAACCTGCTAAGCAACATAACATCCATCTTGCAAAATCTCAAAGTCAATTTGATGCCCATTATCGATTTCCAGTTTAAAAAAGACAAGTTATTGAGAGTGCACACATTTCACTTATTTTCAGTTGATTTTGTTCATATAAAAGATTGCTGAGATCCTGAGTTAAACTTGTAATTGGGGAAATTATGGGTTGAGTGATTTAAACCCTATTTGTTGGTGTTGCCCAAATTTGAAGATTCTCAAGTCGTAATTTCCAAAAATATTTATAGATAGTTTAAAATATAAATAAAGAGAAATGAACGGTGAATAAGTTAATAGCGCTTGCGAATTCCACAAAGTATGTGAATAAAATGTGATTTAAGTCTTTATAAAACATGACACGAACATATATTTTCAATCTTTATTCGTTTATTTTGACAATTTTGTTTACTTTGTGCATTCATATTTGATAAAAGATTATTGATCAACAAAGAAGGAATTCTAGGATTCTTAAGAAAAAGTGCTTATTTTTATATCATGCATTAAATGAGTCCTTGAACAACACCCACATTACATAAGTTTACTTATAAGCACATTTCTTATAATTAGAATTAATATAATTACTTATATTATCGATAAGACCTAGAAATAATATTTGACTCGTGTTTATAAACATTTAAACCGCTTTACACACATACACGCACGTTTCAAGTGATTCACAAATATTATCCACTTATTTGTTACTAATTTATAATTTAACTCGTTTACAGATGCTTTTCAAACATGTTTTAAGTTATTTATTTGGAAAATTATTTTCCAATAAAGTCATATTTTATTGTTAAAATTAAGAAGTTTTGCAAAACATGCTCTAAACAAGAGTAATCAACTTATTGGAATTGATAAAATAAGTCTTGTACTGTGAATGAATGAATAATAATGAAAGGTGTTTTGATGAAGCATTGCATGTGCTTTGTCCCTATTGATGGCTGTGCAATGAAATCAGTCTTGTTGACACTTCAGGTGTGAAATTAAACATGCAAAGTAACCCATAATGGTAAAAAGCAACATTTTTATGTGGTGTGATTATGAATTCTTGACTTTCAAAAGTGAAGTTTTGTGTACCTAATCTATTTACATATATATGTGAATTTGGATTTCCTCATAATCAAAATCATCAATGCGAACGTTAAAATCGTATGATATTTTTGATTGGATTGGAGAAGAATGTTAAGTGGTTTGATAGTTTTTTACTTCAAGTTTAGGTCACGTGAATGTCCCATGTAAGCACGTATTTGGCTCCCATTTTTTCTCATTTTGCAATCACATATTTTTTCATTATACGTAATCCCAAAATAATAACAATAATTAGTCACATATTTTTTTTAAAAAAAATACTTATTCAATCATTAAAATTTCAAATAATGGGAGTGAAATGTGGGCTAACATCAAGATTAATGAATTTTGTCACGTCGAGATCTAGATTTATTTTTTAATAGATTAAGGACCTAAAACCCTATTTTTAAAGGTTGAGGATTCAGAATCACGCCATACGAAAAGTTAGTGAGCAGATCTATCATAATATGGCACTGTTTGGTACAACTTAAAATTCAATTAAAATTGAAAATATGAACCGTTATATATATTATATAATAGAGGGCATTTTGGTCATTAGAAAAGGTGTTGTCAATCAATGCAAAAGGTTGAAACAAAATCATAATATTCCCTAATATTTTAACTCCATAATTTTCTCCTGTCTCAATCTATCACCTCTGCCCTACTGTCAACCTCTTTTCATTTCCACAAAAGCCCTAATCAGGTCCCTCCGGTACTCCTCTCTCTCTCTATATCTCCTTTTTTCTCTCTCTATATCTATTTTATCTTTCTCTTCATTGTGTACATGTACATACAGAGTATAACTACAGTTGCCCCTCTTTTTAAGGAAAAAAAATATCAGCCAATCTCTCCACAAATATTTGCAGAAAACAAAGCCGTAAAAGCTAACCAAACATCATAGAACTTTCATGGTTTTCTAGGATTGATCAAACATCATAGATAGATGGATATATATTATACAAGAAAAGCATAAAGCTCTTGTAACTGTTCATACCGTGCCCTCTCTCTCCTATTCCTTGTCATCCTAGAATTATCTTCTTGAAATCTCAGTCTATACCTCTAAACCCTTTCAAAAATGGTGAAGCGTGAATCCTAATTGATGCATTATTGTTTGATTTCTTGATCAGGAATTGTATATTCGGGTTGGATACCCTAGAGGCAAAGTGACTGAACCTCTCTTTCTTCTCCATTTGAGCCTAGATCAGACAAGCAGCCATGAACCCAACTCAAGAAATGGACTCTTCAATCACAGAAATCACCACTTTCACCATTAACACCCCACCCAGCAATAACTCAATGGTGGGTTCTCCTTCAGGCTCCTCCACAGCCGCCGCATCTCCAACAACACTAAGCCGATACGAGAACCAGAAGCGCCGGGACTGGAACACCTTTGGCCAGTACCTTCGAAACCACAGGCCCCCGCTCTCCCTATCTCACTGCAGTGGTGCCCATGTCCTTGAATTCCTCAGATACTTAGATCAGTTTGGAAAAACTAAGGTTCACACTCAGCTGTGTCCCTTCTTTGGGCACCCAGACCCGCCTGCACCATGCCCTTGCCCCCTGCGCCAAGCCTGGGGAAGCCTTGATGCCCTTATAGGCCGCCTCCGGGCCGCCTATGAAGAAAATGGAGGCAAGCCTGAAGCAAATCCTTTTGGGGCCAGAGCAGTGAGGCTTTATTTACGCGAAATTCGTGATTCGCAGTCAAAAGCTCGGGGAATCAGCTACGAGAAGAAGAAGCGAAAGAGACCATTGCCACAGCAGCAACAGGCTTTACCGCCACCAAATTCAAGCTAATATGGCCAACATCTGCATGAAATTTGTTGCCAACTATCAAAATATTACTTCTTATATCTTATCTACTAGCAATCTTAGCAACTGCATCACCTATGAGACATTATGAAAAGAAAAGGTACCTAATATTGCCCTTTATATGTAAGCTTTGTTATTGTCTTTCTGCAAAAACAATGTTCATATTTCGTGAATACTGTTGAGCCTTCTGCAATAATTTTAATTTCATATTTCAAGTGACAGTTTTGTACTAGTGGCAGGTTATAAGACTGTGTGACCAAATTGTCATGGATAATTAGTTCTGAAAACCCATTTATGACAAGTAATAGATTTTGCTTATCATGTTTCTTGTCTGTCTTTCCATTATTTTCTGGTTTTTAATGGGGTTTTGTCATTGTTTCAGCAAATGTATAGAAAGGGATGAGTTACAAGTTTCCCTTTTTGCATACTGTACATTTGCTAATTTTGAAACTGAAATTATCAACATTTTCTGTACGTAAATTTTTTCAAAACCCTTGTATTCTGCCCCGAGACTAGGTTCAAAAGCTTCTTCTGTAACCCTTATGAGTAGTATACATTCTTGTAGTTTTTTTTTTCCATTTAAAAATATTCTTTTGGTTGAGATGCTTCTTTCCTCTCTTCATCAGGGAGCCTAGGCAAAAAAAAAAAAAGAACCTTATGAGTCATGGATTATGGAATAATGTGTGTGGGCGTATGTGATAATGTGAAGGAGGGATGGGAGTGGCTCAAATGGTCTATGCAAATCCATTGCCCATTTTTCAATTGTCAAATCATTTGTGTATGTTCCCCAAAGAGAAATTAGTCAAATCCACTGTGCAGGCTCTATGAACTGTATAATTTAGTTAGGTATTCATTAAAGGCTATTTCTTGATATCTATATATGGAAAACAAAGTAAAATTCCATTCATTCTGCCGGTATCCAAGAAACACATGTGGCCGGCCTCGATACATATCAAGATTTACAAGGCATTTTAATAATCCAATATCCTGCAGATTTGCTGATGCTACACTAACACGTACGTGTATTAGAGTGAACCAAATGTTTTGAATCAACTTCCAGTAACAGAAATTACTAGACTTAAGCAGTAGTATAGGATTAAGGAACTGAATAATATATTGGGACCCATAAGATTGAAGAAAAAAGGGGAAAAAATGATTTTTTTTTTCCACCATTTGTCTGCTGATGTTTGTATATTTTTTATTATATAAATTATTGGCAGTGGCTTACTGTGCCTATCAATTAGATATGTATCTTTTTGATAGGGATATGATTATTTCATTTCCTTGTCACGATGCATCATATGTTTAAGAATTCTGGATTCTTCCATCAGAAGATTTCATATGCATCTAGCAATCCTAGAGCTAGTTTTTTCACTAGGTTTTAGAGAAATCGAATCACATGAAGTTTATTTTGTTTTAATCAAAGGGTTTAAACGAATCAAGTTGAGTTGTATGAAATATTTTTCAAGCTAACTAGCTTTTGGTCCTTGATGGGGTTGCAATGCCATTGAACATAGAACTTGTTAATTTCTGTAGCTTAAGTTATGATTCCAATGTATATAGCATTGATTATCCATTAACAATGGATCTGAGTTGGGCTCTTTAAGTTGTTGACACTTTATAGGTGCGTTTAGTACGTTGAATTAGATAGACACTATTACGAAAAATGATATTTTTTTATTGTAAACCCATTCATCCACTAAGCTGTCGGGATATTTTTTGTGACATGTAAAAGAGCACTGTCAAATTTCTCTAAGAACTTGCAGCGTGTTTGGTTGTTCTTAAAAAGGAACTTGTTATTTTGTTTTTTGCACAGCATATAGAATTCGGGTTTCATTCTTTTGAGCTTCAATTTTACTTTTCTAGAAATGAGCAGTGGATAAATGTGTAGTACTTTATAAATCTATAAAATGTATGGTTAAAATTAATATTTGACTTTGAAAAGTAAAATTTCAGCAAAAGTGAATGAAACCTGAACGAAGGCTAAGCACAGGGAAACATCTCTTATCAAAAATTCCTTTGAATTTCTATCACCTATTTCAAAATTTATTGATCAGATGTAGGTCTCCTTTGGTTTGTTGTTTTAGGGTCCTCTCTATATGAATTTCATATATTTTTTTTTCTTTCATATTATTATTAATCTTGGTAGACTTCTGTAATTTAGGTCATGCATGTGCTTGGTTATAATATGCATATATAGCCATATAGGTTGAAAAATGAACACCTAAACAAGAATCTATGCTATATATCCCTAGGATTAGGAGCTGCTTTATATATAATCAATGCTTATCAAGCATTAAATGAGATGCCATGATCATGCATAATGCTTCCCTTCTTCTTCAATTATTGTCATGATCGTCGATAATAATACAAAAACAGATGTATTTTGTACATTTGTGGGCAGACGAGCCCGGCCGATGGTTTCTTTAATATTTTTGCATAAATCTGAGGGAAATTGGGGATTTCGAACTGAAACTAGCTAGTAATTGGAACTTGAATTCGATGAGTCTCAATGGTTTTGTCGTTTATGTTCAAGAATATGGAATGACTGTTTGCCTATGGTATTTTTACCTAAATAGTGGCATTTTATAAGCTTGAAATGGGTTCAAATTTATTTGTTTTTCCCCCCTTAGTAATTTATAAGATCTGTTGATGCACTAGAAATTGGCTGAAAAATTCTAACTTCTATAGTATCTCTCTCTCTCTTGTGAGGGAGATCTCGAACCGCCAAAACCACTAGATAGGCCATCCCAAATCCACGATGGCGTGGGGCAAATCTTTGACCTCCATTTTCAAGGAGCCGTACCTTTCTTCCTCTATTCCTCCCTAGAGGTGGCAATCGAGTCGAGCGGCTCGTCGATTCGCCCGCTTCGCTAGTACTGTAGAGGCCTACGAGCCACTGGGGCTTGTCAAAAGACGAGCCCAAACAAACCGGCTTGGTTCTAATTTTTTCCTCTATAAATCCATTACAACATTTTTTTTCACAAAATTTACTAATCTATCAATATCAATCTCTCATTCTCTACTCTCTATTTCAATTTTCATTCTCTACTCTCTAATCTCTTTTTTTTTTACATTATTATCTTGATTTTACAATTCATTTTATACACTAATATATAATCTTCATTCACTTCT
>CAIGRL010222581.1:0-10158 GCA_903798325.1 Fraxinus xanthoxyloides
AAACGTGTTTTCAAAAATAGAAAAAAGAACGCGTTTTCACTATTTTGAAAAATTGAAAACAGAAAACGGTTTGAAAATGGTAAAGAGACATGCCCTTAATATTAATAACAAGCACATTACACAACTTAAAATATGACCGTATTTTGTAACTATATTTTAATCTAAGTCAGATTCATAATTTTTCAATCACATATTTCATCAACTTGTTTTCAAAAACGTGTTGTCAAAAATAGGAAAGAGAATGCGTTTTAACTATTTTGAAAAATTGAAAATCGAAAACGATTTGAAAATGGTAAAGAGAACATGTCTTTAATATTGATAATAAGCACATCACACGACTTAAAATATGCCCGTATTTTTGTAACTAGATTTTAATCTAAGCTAGATTCATAATTTTTCAATCACATATTTCATCATCTTTTATTAAGATATACTAAAGTCTGATTATTATTTTTTTAATTTAAAGTTTTACGGATTTCCGACATATACATCATGAGAGTTGACCCTAAGCACAGTAAAATATTGGTTAAGCATCAATCATTAATATCCTTTGCAGATAGTTATCATTTCATGATGCAATAATTTAAGGAATTATCCAACTAAACTTCACCAAATCACTTGGAATCCTATGCTTTATATATGATCTCATATTCTTAAACATTTCTACTTTATTTATTTATCTGGTTTATTTTCATACGTGCAATAAGGTATCTGCTGTCTGTTTGAGAATTTAGATCAAATTGGATTTAGCTCCCGTTTGATTCACATTAAAAATCTCATTCTCATTCTTCTACTCATTTTCAACCACACATTCTTCAATAAAATAATATTTTACATCACATCAATAACTTTTCCTTCTTTTTCATCCACACATTCTCCATCAAATAGATCAAATTGGATTTAGCTCCCGTTTGATTCACATTAAAAATCTCATTCTCATTCTTCTACTCATTTTCAACCACACATTTTTCAATAAAATAATATTTTACATCACATCAATAAATTTTCCATCTTTTTCAACCACATACTCTCCATCAATCTATTATTCCAAAATTCATTTTTTCCAAAATAATATATATCAAACACACCCTAATTGAAAAACTAAATTATATTATTTGTGGAAAAGAGTTGACTTTCAACCGATAGAGGTCACAATAATCAGTTGACTAGTGTCTTATAATTTGTGTTTAGGTGTTGCTAATGTCACTTAAGATGTTTTTTTTGTATATTTTCATTGCATGAGTGCATGCTAATTTTTCTATCATTAATATTTATTATTTTATTATTATTTTATTTATCAACATAATTAGTCTATAAATTTAAATTTGATTAAATACAATTATTCGAAGTGGAAAATTATTCCCTTTTAGTCTTGAAGCAATGGGTGCAATTATTATTAAAGTTGCAATTAGGTTTTGCTTTAAAGGGGACAACAGAATATTTTTCACTCTAATTTTGATGCTTTTACTATTAAAAAAATAAGATTTTTAGGTTATTTTCTTCATATGTTTTCTAATTCTAGGTATCACATTCTGAATTAACGATATTTGAATAGTTATTCAGTCTTTATTATTTTTTTCTTATATTATTTTGGTGTCAAAATTTCAACTATATTTCTGATCACGTCAACAAAAAGATTTGTTATTTGTGACCTCTAAATAAGGGGAAACATGTAACAAAATGAGTTAGTACAAATTCGTCAAGAAGTGATCATAATAGGAACAACTACGTTTACAAATGGAACTAATGTACAATAGTCCTGTGATTGGATAGGCATGGCTTTGCAAGTTAGCAATGGCGGAGGACTTTCAGAGTAATGATAGTCCTTTCGTCTCTCTCAATCCTAAGCAACAAATTTATGTTAGTTAGGATAAATTTATCAATCATCATTGGATTCGATAAGGTGATTAATTTAGTTGATGAAAAACACGACCTTAAACTAGAGATGACAACGAGGTGGGTATAGGATGTGT
Organism: Fraxinus xanthoxyloides; assembly: GCA_903798325.1. Lineage (NCBI taxonomy): Eukaryota > Viridiplantae > Streptophyta > Magnoliopsida > Lamiales > Oleaceae > Fraxinus > Fraxinus xanthoxyloides. The sequence goes on from CAIGRL010222581.1 coordinate 1,974, forward strand.
CGCTCATTCCCATTCACATCCCTTCGGGTATTTTTATTACCTTACTCCATTCCCATACTCGGTTAATGCGGGACGGGATCGGAACGGGGCAAGTCCTCTGATCCATTTATCGCTCTGTTTATTTTTTCTTTTTATTTTATTTTTTGCTTCATTTCTTTTATATCTGTAGTTAGTAAATATTATTACTTTTTTACTAATTTGTCAAAAACAACATATGTTCTCTTTAAAAATGATGATAAATTTATTATTTTTTTCTATAAAAATCTTAAATTTAAAATTAACTTTAAACGGGATGAGGACTATATTTACCGTACCCGCCCCGTACCCACTTCGGGGTAACTACTTTCGCCCGGTCCCCACCCCTTTTATCCGGTAAGGCGGATAATCCCTGACCCATTAGGGGTGATGCCCTACGGGTATCGTGTTGAACGAGTTTTTTTGTCATCTCTAGCCTAAACTTTTAGATGCCGCTCAACATAAAATGTTTACACTCCCTAGTTCAACATTTTGTCACCATAATAGGAATTAACACCAAATTTAACATATTATGTAACAAAATCAATTAATATTAAGTTTTATGATCTTGTAGAATGGGAAAAGAATGACCCATTTTACAAGTTCATACTTAATTTTATTGTTAGAAGGAAGAGGAGAGGTAGTGATTGGCCTTTGATTAGAAAATCCACAAGAGGCTAATGCAGCGTTCAAAAGCACCGGCCAATTAAGGGACAAACTAAGTGTAGAGTAAGAAACACGTGTTTGACGAAACAAAACACGATCTTAATTTATTTATTCTGCTTATAGTTTTTGTTTTTTAATGTAAAATCTTATTTCACTAAAATAAGGTTACAACAATAAATTAAGTAATGTAATTATACTATAAAAACAAATTTTCAAATATCGTTAGAACTGAAGATTAGCATAACACTTCCTATTCATTAGTCAACCTTGCAAATTTCTTGAAGTCTAGATTGTGAAACGGTGGATCTATTAAAATGTTTGATTAAATTTGAAATTTGATTGATTATAAATCGAACATTACTGCACGTACAGAAGCAGCAGAAACAGAAAAAAAACAGATACTCACAGCAAGGGGTGGTTTGGGGGTTTTTTTCCAATATTTTACTGACATTGAGCCTACCTCGTACGAGTGTTATGACAATTTTTTGGCAAATCCATTTATGTAACACAGACACTATTTGCTTCACTTATTTTATGTATGAGTAGAATATTTTTTTCCAATATGTACTTTTGGATAAGTTGTACTCATAAAGTACTTTATTTGACAACATGGATTACTTGTTAGAAAATGGCATTATACTTGTGATAAAATAATGTATTTTTATCATTATTCAAAAATATACTGGCATTATATTATACTATATTTATAAATATATCATAGGTCATCAAAAGGATCTAATAAAGTAAATAGTGCATACTTTCATAGATTATTAATTTCAAGAATCGAAAAATTAAATTAATTTATTATTTGATTATTTAAATAGTTCGTTGTTTAACATTACTACTGATAAACACTTTTTTAGCAAACTTTAGTATAAATAATATATCAGACTAATTCTTCAATTTATAAATATGGTTATTATATAAATAATTTCTTATTTTTAGTATTTAATTTATTCGATAAACTACTAGCAAAATAATATATAATATATGAAATATGAGAATTTTGTTATTTACAAATAATTAAAGTCTTATTTTATAATATTTATTGCTACTTACTACTAAAGTACTATTGGAAATAAATATTTTCAAAAATTAAACTGAAATATATTTATTACTAAAGTTAAATAAGAAATTTAATCATTTGAAATATTATTGTTTCTTCATAAGATTTATTATTCTAGTCCATAGAGCATAGATGCGTATGATATATAACATGTTCGTATATTTTTAAAATTTACTAAGACGTAAGTTCTTGATATCGTATGAAAATTAAAAAAACATTTCCCATCTTGATATGATTAAAAATTCACTAACATATATTCGTTTATGATCGAAATAAATATAAGAAGCTCTGATACACGAAAATTAAAATATTCTCAATTTACTGCTAATTCAAAATTTTAATCTTTGTTTTGTCATTTCTTGTGGCGAGTAATTGTAAGATGTCTTTATTTAATGCTTGGGGGGCATTTGCACGATTTAAAATAATCTTCGTTAGGTAATTTTTGCATCGTTGACTCACCCTTGTGCTATTAATATTAGTTAAACTATTGTGGGTTCAACCTAACTACAAGATCGCGTCATATTTTTAGTTTACTTATAAGTAAAATAATATACTTAATTTCATTTTAATTAATTTCAAAATTTACTTATTTGTAAGTACACTCAATGTTAGATAAGCTTAGCCAGACATGCACGATAAATATAAAAAATTTCTCGTGTCATGAGGATGATGTTGCATTACTTATTTAAACAAACATGATCATGCATAGGGTCGGAAGGAGAAACAACGGTCTGCAGCTTAATGTGGACAGTTAAGCTGTAACAGAGCCGAGCCGAGCCGAGTCGAGCCGAGCCGATGTCAAGCAATACAAGAATGTTTGGGAAGTGTTTATTATCAATTTGAATTGTAAATTAATAAATCTGAGTTGTGGATAAATAAATAATGCTTATGAATTCTATACATAGCTAGATAAAAAATAACAAGTGCTTATAAGCCGTTTATAAATATGAGCTACATTTTGTAATAGTTGCATGATATTATCTCTAACTATTGATATTGGGTCATTAAGGGGTTGTTCTTTTTGTGTTTTAAGTTTTAAATTCATTTTGAGTTTTGTGTTTTGAGTGTCCATTTTGAGATTGTTGAAAATGTGTTCTTTTTGACATTTTAAAAAATTATTTTGAAAACAACCAAAATGCATTTTGAAAATTTTTGTTTGATTATAACTGAAAACATTCTTTGTAAATTTTTAATTTGTTTTTAAAAATGCGTTTTTGAAAATAGGAAAGAGAACACGTTTTCACTGTTTGAAAAATCAAAAACAAAAAACGACTTAAAAACGATAAAGAAAATAGACCCTAATTTGCGGATTTTCGATTCTTGATCACTAAATCTACATCTCCATCACTGGGTGTGGGTACAGCCGTACAGATGGTTTGAATAAAGCTCAGTAAAAGAAAAAGAAAAAAAAGGAGNTTTTAAAAAATTATTTTGAAAACAACCAAAATGCATTTTGAAAATTTTTGTTTGATTATAACTGAAAACATTCTTTGTAAATTTTTAATTTGTTTTTAAAAATGCGTTTTTGAAAATAGGAAAGAGAACACGTTTTCACTGTTTGAAAAATCAAAAACAAAAAACGACTTAAAAACGATAAAGAAAATAGACCCTAATTTGCGGATTTTCGATTCTTGATCACTAAATCTACATCTCCATCACTGGGTGTGGGTACAGCCGTACAGATGGTTTGAATAAAGCTCAGTAAAAGAAAAAGAAAAAAAAGGAGGACTCATCAATCTTGGGTTTAAATAGCCTGAGAGTGAATATGCTCGCTGCAACTCTCTCTCTCACTCACACACGCACACTCACGCAGATTATCTCTGTTCTTGAATTTGTGACCCCAAAACAATTTTGCAACGCTTCAATTGAAGAATTAACAAAACGACGCACTGTTATATAATATATATTCTTTCTTGCCAAAAATCTCGAAAAAACTGCTTATTACATTACACTTTTTCTGTTTCAAGCAATGGGAATAAAAGAAAAACGAAAAGCTTGCTATCCCATTTCAAGAACCTTTGAACTCTCTTTACTTAGTTTCAACTGTTGTTTCTGACAAAAAAGAATGAATTTTTTCAACACGATCAATGGGTATTCTGAGAACCTATTTGGGTTCCAAGGTGTAATAACAAATGGGTCCTCATCAAGTTCGTCGTTGATTTTGGATAAAGAAAGAGGAGAGCTTGTAAGGGCTATGGCGAAGCCGGGCCAGAAAGAAGTTAATGAAGAGAAGGCATTGATAGCTTTGAGAAACCACAGTGAGGCTGAAAGACGTAGAAGAGAAAGAATTAATGGGCATTTGGCCACTCTCAGAAGCCTAATTCCTGGCACTAATAAGGTAGTTTAAGTGTTTGATTGAATGCAAGTGAGGAAACTTTTACCTTTATATGCTCTTGCAGTTATTTACTTCCATGAACAATATATAGATAGACTTTGGGCATGTTTGGTGTTCTTAATATTGGAGACGAATCGATAATATAACGATCAAGATTTTAGCTTTTCTCTTCTTCTTCCACTCGTGTTCAACTTGTAAAGCATTGAAATAGGTAGTTTTAGTGTTTTATTCAATGCATGTGAGAAACGTTCACCTTTATATGCTCTTGCAGTTATTTGCTTGAATGATTGTAGGCATGATCTACAAACATGAGTAGTAGGCATGATCTACAAACATGAGTAGATCCACACTGCAGATAAATATGTTCATAGTTCTTAGATGTATGTAGATATACTTGGGGCATGTTTGGTGCTATTGGTCAATATTATAATGAACAAGATTTTAGCTTCTTTTTCTCCTTCTTCCATTCATGTACACCGAACAAATCATGTCATTACTGTTGAAGCTTAGATGGTGATTTTTTGTTGGGGCACTAACGTTTGTGTTCTTGAGTTTATTCCCAGGTCAAGGCTTGTTGCTGCTGTTGTAATGATTTTCTGTGATTCTGGAGTATTCATGTATTTTAGCTAATAGTATTACTGATAAATTATAGGTTTTGTCCATATTCATCAACAAGTGCTTGTTGCTACTATTCACCAAGAGATTTTAAGAGTTAACACCCTTGAAGGAATTAACTTTAGATGAATGCTATATTTAAATATGATCATGTCCAAAGCTACTAATATCGAAATTCAAAGTTTTTCTGTCATGAGATTTATGATGATCAGTTGCTGGTTTCTGACTTAAATGAACAGATTCGAACACTTTAAGATTTTTAACAATTTTAGTTATCACCCCTTGAAGATTACAGAAGGAGAGTATTTATTTTTGACTACTACTTTGAAGAAGTTTGTGTAATATGTGTGAGACTATTATGCAAGATGAATATTGAAAGTACAAAAAAAGGGTCTTCTACAAATTTTTCTATGATGCTTTGTAGATATGTAGCCGATGATGAATAGTAAGAAAAATTCCCTGCAGCTAGCACATGGTAAATGCAATCTTGAAGATACAATTTATGTGTCTAAGCATTAAAATGATTATAAGCAACCATGGTGTAGAGGAATTGGGTTGATGGGGCCATCTTCGCGCACACATTGAATTCATTAATTTTGATTTAGGCTGTACTTCGAATTTGTTTAATATTCCCATGTTGGCAGTAACTAAATAACTGATGCTATAAACTAACCCCGGCATCTAAATGGGATGCATGTTTTCTATACTGAATGAGTTTATTTATATGAACAGATGGACAAAGCAGCATTACTGGCTGAAGTTATTAATAAGGTAAAAGAGTTGAGAGGGAATGTCACAGAAGCTACTCGAGGCACACTTGTGCCGACTGACATTGATGAAGTAAGAGTTGAACAAGAAGCAGACCAACATGATGGAGTGTCCTTTTCCATCCGGGCATCTCTATGCTGTGATTACAGACACGAGATTCTCTCTGATTTAAGACTTGCACTTCAATCTCTCCCTTTGAAGACAGTGAAGGCCGAGATCGCTACCTTGGGAAGTAGAATGGTGAATGTTTTCGTGGTTACTGGGTGCAACACGGAAAATGTCGAAAATAGTTCAGAAGATTGCCAGCCTCTCATAGATTCTGTTCGTCAGGCTCTGAAATCCGTGCTTGATAAATTTTATGCATCAGAAGAATTCACATCAAGAAACATGATTTCGAGCAAAAGGAGAAAAGTTTCGTTTTTCAGTCCTATAAATTCATCTTCTTTGGGAGATTTCTGGTGAGAAGTTGATTTCGTTCGTGGCCCGAGTCTCTTTATGTTTATGATATAGCAATTTCGACTTCGCTAGCATATGCCTTAGCATACATGTCTTGTATAACAGAAGGGATGTGCATGCCATGTCATATGCTTGCTTTTATGGTTAATAAATGTACTTCTTGCAAAATAATAAAAATTTATGGTTCTAAATTCTAATATACTTGTATTGAAAATGTACTAGATGTTCGTCTAGTTTGTTAGAGGCAACATGCCCTTTGGTGCCACGAAAGAGGACATGTCCTTAATCTCTCGAGTATTGAATCATTTCAAAGTTCTAATATTCTTGTCTTGCAAATGTACAAGATGTTCGTCTAGTTTTCATCTAACATTACGATGGGGACTCTTTCTTGAAGAAAACATGCCCTTTCGTGCCATGAAAGAGGACATGTTCTTAATCTCACAATTATTTTTCGAGTTGCAGTCAAGTGAAGATTGAGGAATCGAATATGAGTATTATTCAAATGCCAATTTGTGAAAATTCTGTCAATCATTGACATAATACCTACTCTTTGTAAAATAAATATTATGAAAAGAGAAATGTACCATTGAAGCATGCATATCAAAGACCTACTATTTTACCAACTCATTTACCAAAGTATTTCTTTATCTTAAATCATCTTAAAACTAAACGTTGTTTATTTAGAAGGTCAAATGAAATGTTGCATGTGGAATACTAGAAAAATGTATAAAAATTACCACGTCAATTTTTGAAAGAATTATATTGGACGGTATTCAATTTCGTTGTGAACTTCGAGAATTATAGCTCGCTTATACCATAAATGAGAGAAGGATAATCTTCGGACGCGAAAATAAAAAGGAGAAAACGAAATTTTGTGAGAGAAAGAACTTTTTACGGAGTCAAGTCCTCGTTAAGAAATGTGAAATTTTATTTATAGTAATTAAATACAAATTTATTTTATTAGGGAATATGCTAAGAACTAGAGGATTTTTGTTTTTCAATAAGTCAAGAGATCCAGCGGGTTAAAGATAAATTTCTACTAAATTAACGGTCTCTACACAACTGTATATAATGTTATAAACAAACCCTGGAATAAAATTATACTTTTAGAAAACACCCGTACTTTTTACGTTCGTGCGAAACTTGCAAGAATCATTGATAGGTAATAATTTGATGAGAAGAATATTGTCCCATGTGTATAAATTTCAAATTAATTGTTTTAGTTCTTTATCAAATTCGAATGTTGTAACACAATAGGGGTGATTTTTATTTAATCTGAAGTATTATACTACTTGTGTAAATGCTTTGGTTTGTATGAATGTGCGAAATGGATGTATTGGGCTTCCGAATTCATTCATCGGTATCTATTTCCAATGCTTAACTTATGTAATTTGGTGTTTTTTATGCATTCAATTCAATCAAATATCTAATTATATTTAATTATCTCTTCCAAGGTAAGTTAAATATATTCCAAGTATGATCCAATCATATTTCTATTCCGAATGCATATGCAAAATAATGTATTAATGCACACGCAAAATAATGTATTAATGCACACGATTATCAATATGGTCGGTCACACACGCCAAACATGTAATTTATAATATGAATGTGAATAATGCTAGGAGTACATAATTTATGTACATAATGGTGGAACTCACCATCCCATGTGAGAGTTATGTGCACTATTATGTACATAAATTATGTACAATAAGAATAATCTTATGAATATATATTGTTTGTGTGTTAACTTTGCAGCGTTTTAAACTTAAACACCCCAACATTATGATAAGCAACTATTTATTTAATTGGTGATTAGACAATCAACTAATGAAACATTCATGAAAAATCAAGAACACAAAAACACAACCACTTGTCTTTAAAATAAAAACAAATAATCAATGATTTCATCTTCATCCCATACAAGGGGGAAATTAGCCAAACATACTTTGGTATGAATTACGTAGAATACCGAAAAGACATTACTCGAAAAGTAGAAAAATACAAGAAGCATGATGGACAATCAATCTCTCGTTCTTAATCTTTAATCTCTTGCTTTGAAATTCTGAATATTCAATTCTTAATGTTATTCTCCTGGTAATCTAGTGCTAGACTCATTCTCTACGGTATATTATGGCATGGTGTGTTTCTTGCCTTAATAATTAGGTTAAATAGCGGGCAAAATTTGATGGGAAATTATAATAATTCAAGTATTCAAAAATTGGAATTAAAAAATCAGAGACCAAATTTCATTATTCAAAAAT
>CAIGRL010222583.1:0-12969 GCA_903798325.1 Fraxinus xanthoxyloides
TTTTTTTTTAAATTTTTTTTTTTTTTTTTTTTTTTTTACCAGATTGCACCGTTTGCCATCCATCACCCTAACAAATATGTTACTTTATTTGCTGACATGGCTAATGAAAAATCCATGTGAAAAGTTACGATCGTAAACAAAAAAATACTTATCAAAAATGCTTTTTAATGGTCATTTATTTTTGAGATGTTGTACTCTATCCATCATCTGCAATATTTCATTTCTTTTGTTGCTAATGTGTCGTATAGAATTCTCACGTAGTAAGTTACGATCATTAAAAATTGACAACTTAACCAAACATCAACTCACCAAATCATCATATGTAAAGTACGACACCCATGGCCCCCTAAACTTCTTTATGCCCCAACAAAGCGTCCCCAACTTGAGACTTAAAAATCTCTACTCTCCCAATTTACTCATCTCACCCACGTACAACTAAACTATCTAATAAGACAGAATCAATTGTTGAGAAAGATACGGGAAGTTATTACTTAACAAGCCTTATCCTCAATTGTAACATTTGCTAGATGTTTTTCTAATTTCAATATCTTATTTTTGTATGCCAGTCCAACTATTTGAAAAAGGAAACATATCCAACAGAAAAAAAATAAATAAATTAGTAAACGCGGCGAAGTACTTCAAAATTTAGTTAGTAAATTGCGATCATAATATAATTTGGATGGGGAATTGAAACATTAAACTTGGAAATAAAGTATCAATTAACAATTAGGGAAAATTGCCATTGGGATCCCAAACTTTTCAAATTATTGTAAATTATGCCCCAACCTTTTATTTTTGCAATTATGGTTCCAAACCTTCCATCTCCATTGCAACTGAAAACTCATACATTTGACAGTAATTGATCAAAGGTTTGGGATCTCAATTGATAAAATACATAGTTAGATCATTGACTTTTGGCCAACTAATGGTGACCTGGATGAATTCCATCCACATCTCCTCTAGCTGCATTCACGGTGAGAGGTTTGGGGATCTCCATTGAAAAAGTAAAAGATTTGGGTATAGTCTACAATAAGTTAAAAGGTTTGGGACCCCATCTTCAATTTTCCCTAAAAATTATATTAAGAAAGTCAATCGAAATGTTCCGCAACTTCAGATCTTTATTTTCCATTACGTTTAAACATCCTAGAACTCCTCACTCTCTCGATTTTCCCCTTACCTTTTCCATTACGTGCATATATATATATGTAGACAAATACATGTAGTTATATTCTGGGATGTTTGGGCTGGTTGTGTTTGAAATGAATTGAATATTGCATTTTATGATCAAAATCACGGAGAAAGCGCCTGTTGATGAAAACGCATGGTCCCTTGATCGACTGAAATTATACTGGCCAATTTTTCATTTTTTTGGAAATTCTGAGAGTTCCATAGTCATTGACTCCCCGTAAGTATTTATTAATGCATTTTTATTCATAGTAAACTAATGTCGACGATTTGCTTTGATTTGATTTTCTGGCGACATATTGTGTGTATGATTGAATGATTTTTCCAGAATAATAATCTGATTAAGCATATTACCCGATTCTTGGATGATATAATCTGTTGATACTGGCACACATTTTTGATCCGGAAGTTTGACTTGAGAGTTATTTCTACTCTTGCATTGTAATATTTCTATGGCTTTTGGTTGCTCCTGTGCTGATGGCTGTTCACTCACCCATGAATTCGGCTGGTTCAACAACTCAAGGGTTACTTCCGCGAGCAGGTTTTGGTGTTTATGAGTCTGGTGTTTATGAGTCATCAATGGCACTTATTTCCGACCAGAATCAGAGTCAGATGACAATGGTGAAATGGAATTATACTCTGTATATTGGAATCAGGATTACGGTTGCTTTGCTACAGGCACTAGTTGTGGTTTTCGTATATATAATTTTGAGCTTTTCAAGGAAACCTTCAGGCGTGATCTGAAAAGTGGAGGATTTAAGATAGTGGAGATGCTGTTTAGGTGCAATATTTTAGCACTTGTTGGCAATAACATTACTGCCCAATACCCTCCAAATAAAGTAATTATATGGGATGATCATCAGAGCCGGTGTATTGGTGAATTCTGTTAAACTAAGACGGGATTGTGTCGTCGTTGTTCTCGAGCACAAGATCTATGTTTATAATTTCATGGATCTGAAGCTTCTTCATCAAATAGAGACTTTGGCGAATCCCAGGGGACTTTATTACCTTTCGCACCACCTGAATACATTTGTGTTGGCATGCCCAGGCCTACGACGAGGACAGGTCCGGGTCGAACATTTTGGCCTGAATATGCCAAGATTAATAAATGCTCATGATTCTCAAATTGCTTGCATGACCTTGACAATTACTGGGCTTCTTCTGGCTACTGCCAGCGTCAGAGGAACTTTAATAAGATTTTTTAACACAATGGATGGAACTCAATTACAAGAGGTACGATTCTTGTATACTTTCCTTGAACAGGTGCTTTTTTTAGGTAAATGATGTACAGGGCACAAGGCAATAAAATGATGGCAATTTTTCTAAAACAGTCCTCTTTTAATGGCCAAATTGATAAATGTTGCCTTCTAATATGTTTTTACACTTAAAGGATAATCTTTTTGTCGACCAAATGTCCAATTTAAGCTTACTAGCTTGACCACTGAGTCGAGTTGGTGGATATGTTTACTCTTTTCTATTTTGCGTAGACACAAGTTCAGAACTCTCGTCGGACTCTAACTTAATTGCAATGGGTTGCACCATCTCTAGATATATGTGGGAACTTTATGAGTGTTTATGAATTTTTGTGTGAGGGAGAAAGAAGAAGATTAGGAATTAGTTATAGAAAGCTAATAAAAATGATGAGGGTCCAAAGAGAGATTGTTTTGTGAAGAGCAAGGATTCGTTGTAAAGGGAGATAGACAGACAGCAATAGGGTGATGCTACTGTGTTGTTTGCATGGTGTGTGTCACAGAGAGAGAGAGAGAGAGACTTTTAACTAAAGAGAAAATTACCAGAAGTCGAAGAGAGGTATATTGAAAGATCAAATCTCCAATGTCCAAAACTAATTCATGTGCTCATTGCTTTCAGTTTTTAAAATAATTTATTATTACACAACCGTCATCATGTTGGAAGATTTTCTGTCACATTTTTTGGACAAGTTGCAGATAAAATATTTTCATAATCACACTCCTGTGATTGTGGGTTTGTTTTCTGATCTGAGAACATTGACGTTGAAGTAGCTATGTAGATATGATTTCTTGTCATCTCTAATCTACAAATCGTTACTGACTTGCATGATTTCATTAAGAAATGCAGTTTGGCTATCTGTGGTTGCATTAAGCGCAATTTCTCTTACTAGGTTCTTTGTTATCTTAACCAGGTTTAGATTTAATCTGTATTTGGATGACAGTCATTGTCACGACCACCTCAGTGAAGCTCTTTAATTTTGATTACAATTGCTTGCTACAGGTACGCAGAGGGGTGGACAAAGCTGGCACATATATTGTTGCTCTATCTCCAACCATTCAGTGGTTGGCTGTCTCAAGTGACAAAGGTACTGTCCACATATTCAGTCTCAGAGTACGGGTGGTTGGAGAGGATCGTTCAACTGATTCCGCTGTCATTATTTCACCAGAATTCTTCAAACTCTCTTGATGCTCTCATTTCCTCAAGCACCAGTTCTAACCCCAGCTCATCGTTGTCTTTCATGAGAGGTAGGACATACATTTGATTATATGATTTATGTGTTAATTGTTTCAATGGTCATTGAACTTATGTCTTTGCCTTCGATTGCTCGCTAAAATATAAGATGTTGAGTTTTGATCACTAAACTTTAAAAAATGTTGGACGTCACTCATTGGTTAACTTCTGTTTCAAATATCTACCGGAATTGATGACGTGGTAGACGGAATGAACATGTGGCGCCCGGTTACGTCATTAAACTTCGAGACAGTCGAATTTTGGCAACTAATTTTTGGAAAACGTCTTCAATTACTCATTAAACTTGAAAAATGTCTTCTACTACTTACTGAACTTTGAGGTGGTCGAATTTTGGCTATTTAACTTTAAGATAGTTGAATTTTAACTACTAAACTTTGAGATGGTCGAGTTTTTGCCACAATACTTTGAAAAACGCCTTCTATGGCTCCCATTAAATTTGGATTTAATTAAAACTCGTTGTTAAAAATTTGGATTTAATTTTATTTAGCAACAAATTCATTGTGTGTTTCATTCTAAAATAAAATATAATGATGAAAATATTTTAAAATTCTACAATTGAATAATCATTCCTAGTGGCATAGACAATGCTTGCAAAGCTTTTCAAAAAAAGTTACTACTAATTGCAATGGAACACATAATGTATTTATTGTTAAAATTAAATTAAATCCGAATTTTGACAATGAATTTTAGCCCCTGTTTGATGGCCATTATTTTTTAAAAAGGAGTTTTAAATAGTATTTTTTTTTGAAGAATGTGGTTAAAATATTGGGAAAGATTTTGAGTTTACGTGTAAAATATTTTATTGTATAAATGTGTAGTTAAAAATAAGTATGAGGATTAACGAGTTTTGTTTTAAAGAGAGATAAAAAGAAGCTTAGTTAAATCCAAATTTATAGTGAGCAATATAAGATGTTTTCAAAATTTAGTGGCCAAAGTTCGACTATCTCAAAGTTCAGTGGCCAATGTTCGACCACTTTAAAGTTTAGTGAGCAATAAAAGACATTTTAAAAGTTTAATTGCCAAAATTCGATCATCTAAAGGTTTAACGGCGTGATGGGGCGCCACATGTGCATTCCGTCAGCCACGTCACTAATTCCATTAGAGGTTTGAGACAAAAGTTATGCCGTGAGTAACGTCCAACATTTTCCATAGTTCAGTGGTCAAAACTCGATATTTTAAACTTTAACGAGCAATCAAAGATATAGACACATGTTAAGTGACCATTGGAACAATTAACTCTATGATTTATTTTTCTATAAAGAACTGCTTGCACAGAGTGGCTTGAAGATTATTGGTGGTAGCTTGATCTGAAATGACGACGGAAGAGAAATCCACTCTCTCCTTTTCATGTTGATGGGATCCTTTTACTTGGATCTGTTTTTTATTCAAGGCTAAAAAGCTTTTCGTTTTTCCTCTGGTGCTTAGTGAAGTGATTTTGTATCAACACTAATAAGAAAAATTTAGCTTCCAGCTTTTCTCTTCTCCACACTTCCACTGAGTGCTGTGTGACTTTCCCATCAATCTAACATCACAAAACCATGTTAAACTGCTTGATTTATAAGCTTATTATGTTGAGGTGGGTACAGTTTTATGTAGTATTCAATACACTCCTCTTGCACGCTGGATCCATTTTTCCTTTTTGTTGAAGATCTGACGTGCACAATATTTATAAATGGGTGGTGATAAGACTTGAACGGTTGACCTCTGCCTACTCTGACAACATGCTGAACCACTTCATCTCCATCAAATTCAAGTCTTATTATGAAGTCAGCAACACAAACTCATCACCACTTGATTCCATCCTCAAGACCAATGGATTCTCAAAAGTTTAGGCTGAGAATCATAAAACTTAAAATAAAAACCTACCAAAATTGGTAATATCACCATTTCTCTATGCTGCTACTGAAAAGGACCTCAAACCCAATATTCAAAAACTGAAACTCCAGGACCTCAAATTACGCAAATTAGATCTGGTGGATACCTTGCTTTGATCTCTTGAACCATAGGATCTAATTTTTGATATTCTATGAGAAACGCCACTTTTAGTAGTGTGTAATGGGTTTCAAGATTTTGCTGGTAAGGTCCGTGAATGAGGCAGGTTCAACAAGATGGTTTATTGGAAAGAGAGGATGAGAAGGTGGTGGCAAAGGACCCAAGGGGATGGTGGGATGGGTGTTGGTGCTTGGGTAAGTGGCTATTTTTTATGAACATCTCGATTAGGGAATAATATAGATTCCTCTTGATGGATGGAACTTGAACCTTCCACGTATACAACTTAATTATTGTTTTTAACTAGCATCAGTGTGCTCATATGGTTTATCTCGAGACATGGTTTCTATTAAGTCAATTCTGCTTTTTGATATTACTCATTTTGAGGTGGGCTCCTTGTCTTACACCCGAAAGGTTGGTTATTCTCTCATTTTGGGACACTTCTCCAGGGGTTTTACCTAAATGTTTCAGCTCAGAATGGTCATTTGCTCAGTTTCACTTACCAGAATGTATCCAGTTCATCACAGCCTTTGGTTCTCAGAACACCCTCATGATCACAGGCTTGGATGGAAGGTACACATATTGCTTTTGGGTGTTTATTTGTACATATTTCCACACGTGCACACACTGGTATCTCTGGGTGCTCCACAATTTAAATACGTTAAAAACCGATTTGACTGAATTTCTGACAATTTATCAACAGCCTATGTATGTCACTTCAGAAATTCTTGAAATCCTGCTAATCTTTTGATTCTTTTCCTGTTCGCCCCATTGTCAGTTTTTACAGGTGCTGTTTTGATCCAGTGAATGGAGGGATGATGATGCAGCAGGAATACATCCGGTTTCTGAAAACTGAAACCAGACCAAGATAGGGTCATCTACATATTGCATGAGATACATGCCCTCCTCTCCTTTGTAAATACGCGAAGGGTCGTATGTCATTTAGCTAATTTACTATGTAATATGTTTCGTTGATGTGGCTATTTACTCTGAACACGCTCTGTAAATGCTAGCTTTAATTGGAAACACTGTTAATTGAAATATAGAGTTTTCTTAAAGTCTATATACTGTTATTCCTTCATTTATCTTCTTTTCAAAATGGATGGCCAGACCGCAAACCGAGTAGCCTGGCATGTAAATAAAGCGGCCCCCTGCATATTGCTTCAAGTTTGGATGTGATTTGATTTTGAGTAGATTTTACTATAGTTTCTAAATTTATTTGTATTGGCACTCAAACAATAAAAATGTTCTTGAGAGAATTTTCTTAAAGCGCATGTCTCAACTCATAAGTAGGGCATAAGTAATTTTTTTCTCACAATTTCACTATCTCCTTTTATAAGGATCATGTTGAACTTGAACACACTTGACATGTTTCACAAATGTCAGGAATAGTTGGAAATACATCGTCTAGTTGGTTAATGTGTGTATGCACATCTTCTATGGAAGTTCTTGTGTTTAAGAATTGTTTGAATCGAATAATGCATGTATATTTATCAAAGCGGGCCTATATACATGTATTCCTTAAAGGATAGCCTTTTGATTGCATTCTCACCCAACTTCTATGGTATCATTAGGATTTTATGTAAGGTCGATTCAATGCAAATTCTTGTACAAATTTAAGTATTTTATCGTGAAGTGAGGTCTTCGAACAGTAGTTCGAGTTTGGTTCAAGCTAATATAAATTAAACTTGTAGCCTTCAACTAAAATTGGTATATCAAGTTAAGTGGGATGTAATAAGTATTTTTCATAAAATTTTGTCTAAACGTTTGAATCAATAAGCTATCTTTACATATTACCATTTAAAGAAATTTCATTGGGCGTATATTGAAAAAAATAAAAATCACGTCATTCCCAAAATGTTAAGAAATTAGCAAATATATCTCTATATGTATACATGCACCTCTCTACAGTGCTCTGGGAGGCGACTGGCGAGAGGTGTCGATGAAGCAGCGTCATGGTGGCTTAGATGGGTTTGTTAACAGCAAGAAGAAGCTGTAAAGAAGGATGATTTCCTCGAAGCGCTACAGCGCTTTCAACATGAGCGATGATAAAGAGGGACTTCGATCTGCTTTTTAGGTTAATTTGATTGAAGTTTTATATTTTTAATTAATTAATTTATTTGATTTATGTGACTTCGAATTATTTATGTGTGGTAAGAATTGACTACGAAATAGTTTCTTTTTTTCTGTTCTATGAGGGTGTTGCGATAGACTCTGCTGACCAGCATAATTAGGGTTTTTGGTGCTCGCTTCAGTGTTCTATCATGGAACTTGGAAGAGCCAGCCCACAAAAGCTAGCTAACGTAGTTGGAGAACCCAAGCCCATATAAACCACATAAAGGAAGCCTATACTTTCGACGTGGGATTCAGATTCCCATAAATCTTATTGGAAATCATGACAAACCACCACGCTTCCGACTCGACGTTCACGTCGNTCGATCTGCTTTTTAGGTTAATTTGATTGAAGTTTTATATTTTTAATTAATTAATTTATTTGATTTATGTGACTTCGAATTATTTATGTGTGGTGAGAATTGACTACGAAATAGTTTCTTTTTTTCTGTTCTATGAGGGTGTTGCGATAGACTCTGCTGACCAGCATAATTAGGGTTTTTGGTGCTCGCTTCAGTGTTCTATCATGGAACTTGGAAGAGCCAGCCCACAAAAGCTAGCTAACGTAGTTGGAGAACCCAAGCCCATATAAACCACATAAAGGAAGCCTATACTTTCGACGTGGGATTCAGATTCCCATAAATCTTATTGGAAATCATGACAAACCACCACGCTTCCGACTCGACGTTCACGTCGAGCAGGTGCCCATACACCCTAAGTGGTAATCAAGACCAAAAGACATGGTGCCTGCTCTGATACCAATGTAATGGAACTTGGAAGAGCCAACCCACAAAATCTAGCTAATGTGGTTGGAGAACCCAATCCCCACACAAAGGAAGTCCATACTTTTGATGTGGGATTCAGATTCCCATAAATCTCATTGGAAATCATGATAGTTTCCCCTTTTTGAAAGAAAAACCCAGATGGAGATTTAAATGTTTTTGCTATGTATGAAGTGCAGAGGACGTGTATATTAATACAAATGTTCATATATGTACTAAAATTGGATGAACACCAACAAAATGAAGGTTGCTTGGGGAATATATGGAGACGTAAGGGGAGGATAATTTTCCAAAAATGTTGCCACCTGTTCACGAAAATATATTTCGAATTACAATTATCGCAAGTTTACGATTTGTTAACAAGTAATAAAGTGAAATTGAGTCCAACTATTGTCCACGAAGATTGATTTAGTTTAATTTTAATTACTACGACCTTAACCAAAGCAAGAATAATGTGATGTGTTTGTTTGTGACAAAATTATAATTAAAATAAGCAACTAATGCAATTAAGAGTAGATTAACTAAACTAAATGTAAATTATTCTAAATGAAACTTATTTAATGTGTTTAATAAATTACAAACACACTAGGATCCTGAATTCCCATGTAATAATTATTTTTAACCTTAGTTTTATATGTTGACAACAAGATTGAATTTTTGATGAATCAATGTTCCTATTTTATTTAACAATCTTTTTCGAGTAAGGTTAAACCTACTTTTATATATGATCCAATTATATTTCTATGACGGATGCAAACATATAAAAATTCATGATTTTTTATGAACACTTAAAGATTCACATCGATCATAGAGGTATATTTCCATCCCTTATCGGACCCTATGACAATTTATTTATGTCGAATCTATTTTCCTTTTTTCTCATGCATAAAATAGACGTCAAGTCGTTCAACGTTATATTAGACACTATTATTTATTTATTTATTTATTTTAATATATTTTTATTTTATTTTATTTATTTATTATTATTATTTTTAGGTTAAGTAAGTTATACAAACCCGATGAGTAGTTGAAAAGTAAGCCACAAAGATCCTAATTCTTCATAAACTTACCCTACCCCAAATAAAAAACTTACATTGTGCTCAATGTAAAAACAAATATACACAAAATAAAGAAGGAAATGATCAAAAACTGCCCGAGGGTAGATGCGGATGGGTGGAGTAATTAGGCTAGCCAGACTAGCCTGATGAACTAGTGGTCCTGTAGGACTCGACGACCTTACTATGTGGCTGACGTTTCGATCAATTGCCTCTGGTCAACTCCCAAAATGTAGCATCCGCTCGTGTACATGATCATATGCGTAAGTAATGGTTCTTTGATCATGCCGCATGTTGTCATTTACTGAAACTCTCGTACTTGCATACTCACTCTCTGTAGTTCTCCCTCAATATTGATTTGTCTCCGCTGCATTGCCTCCAAAATATTTGTTATGTTGCCAACAGACCGACCTAACTCCACCTGGGTTACCTGCATCTGAGCCAACTGTCTAATTATGAGGGCTGTGTCGGCATCTAAAGCGTTCCATGATGGAAGATGAACATGCTGGAGATTGTGTACTCTCTCTGCCTCTCTAAGCTGAGCGTCAAAATTTTCTATTGTCCTTCTGGTGATTGGGGTATTTGGGGTAGCAATTTCTTCATGAGATAAAAGTGGAACCCCAGCAGCGATCCCACTGATAAGGCAAGGAAACATGATATTGTGCCGTGGATCGGTCGATGCTGCCAACTTTCGTATGAAAGTGAAAATGTGGGATCCTAAACCAATTTTGTGCCCCTGTGCTAGATGATCTCCATTAAACTTACTTCATTGGGTTGTACGATGGATGTTGGTGGAGACAAAGATATGAAGGGGTCTCTAACTTTGAGGTTAACTGATTATTCATGAATCGATTAGTACGAAGTGACCTGCATCACCTATACCGTATAGAAATTGAGCAACCAATTCCATATCGGGCTCAGTAGGTGGTGGCTCTATATCAGTGCGGTTTAACTCGTAATATCTATCAATCACTGTTGGTATGAATCGAATCCACTTACCTCTTACCCATGTTTGGTTCATATGTGATGACTAGGGGGTAACAATTTTAGTATTGAAGTTGGTGAAGAACTCCCTTAGTAAGGTAGGATGCGCTACATGAGGAGTTCCAACAATTTTTCTCTAACCAAGTGGTGAACAATCATTTCTAATAGACTTCCCTAAAAATTATCAATCATAACTCGCCTCTCTTGGTAGAACTTTTTATCCTTTCACTTCCCTTCGAAATTTTCAACATTTAAGAACCTTGGTATATTACATCGTCAAGATTTGCGCTTGCCCTCTGACGGCTGGTTGATGTCTCGCCAACCTTAGACTTTCTTTTCTCTTCAACCGTGGAGTTTCTTTTTGGTGGCATTTGTACCTGCATATAAAAATAGAAAATATAAGTATAATAGGTAATAAACATGTAAGTAGGATAACGTGGGGGAATACCCCCAATTTATAAAATTTGTCAATCTTTATGTGCAAAAATGTGAAACTCATGTCATGCTCGAGCAAATCTCCTGATATAAGGTAAGATAATGCAGCTCACATTCCCTAAACAAACATAAAAGAGGTAAATTCATGTTTTTACCCAAAATGACCAAGGACTTTCACCACCGGAAAACGTCAAGAAAAAGTGAAATTTTCCCGAATGATCTCTAGGCATATGAAAGTGTATATGTTGATCTAATTCATGTTAAAACTTGAGGCCGACGGAGGTCGTTTGGGTCAGACATGGGGGGAATGAATGTGGTGACGTAAGATGATATGTGCCTAGGCAATGTCAAAGCCAAAGTGTGCCAATTCCAGTCTATGTGATTTCATGTCTTCTAATACAATTTCATAGAGCCTCAACACCAAAAACAATCTCAAATGTGCATCAATAAATCCAAATGCTAGATTTGCCCTAATAACACAAGAACCTCTATTGAGGCAAATTGTCACACCTTGAAGGCACCTAATTTTCCTTTAAATTGAAAGAAATCAAAGTGTGAATCAAAGCTCCATTTTTTTTTTTATCACAACACAATCCAATAAATCACATCTTATCTAATCCCATACTCCTCAATTATAACTCAAATTTTGAATAAATGTAGTGGAAACATAATGAAGAGTAAGGTAGTAGAGAGGAGGGACATACCTTAAATTCCTTTTGCCTAGATGATGCACAAGGTAGAGAATTCACAATTTTGAAACAATTTAATGTGTCTTCATGATTGTAGAAGGAGAAATAAGGTGAAATGGAAGAGACGTGCAAGTGTCGTGAGGTGTGGAGTCGTGCAGGTGCCGTGGTTCTACCGTGTTTCTCCTTTAAAAACCGGTTGAATGAATTCTTTTTTCTTCGATACACTGGGTGGCTACCCAGTTTAATTTTTAAGGCCTACTAGCCCTTAACTGGTCCTACACGAGTGCCTGATTGTTAGTTCAATTTCATAGGGTAAGTACAAATCTTGATGATGGAAATATACCAAGGTTCTTAAATGTTGAAAATCATGAAAATTTTGAAGGGAAGTTGAAGGATAAAAGTTTTACCAAGGGAGGAGAGTTGTGATTGTTAATTTTCAGGGAAGTTTATTAGAAAGGATTGTTCACCATTGTAGTTGGGACAAAGTTGTTGGGACTTCTCATGCAGCGTATCTTACCTTCATGGGAAAGTTCTTCACATATGAACTAAACATGGATAAGAGGCAAGTGGATTCGATTTAGACCAACATTGATTAATTGATATTACTAGCTAAATCACACTGATATAGTGCCACTACCTACTGAGCCCGATATGACATTAGTTGCTCGATTTCTATATGTTAGAGGTGATGCATGGGCACTTTGTATGGATCGATTCATGAATAATCAGTTGACCTCGGAGTTGAGATTCCTTCATATCTTTGTCTCCATTAACATCCATCCTACAACCCAGCAGAGCAGGTTTAATAGAGAAAGGGCTCACCTACTTTATCATCTAGCACATGGGCACAAAATTGATTTGGGATCCCACCTTTTCACTTTCATACGAGTTGGTAGCATCGACCGATCCACAACGTAGTATCATGTTTCCCTGCCTTATTAGTCCTATCTGTTTGGCTGTCGGGGTTCCATTTCTATCCAATGAAGAAATTGCTACTTGGATACCCCAATTAGCAGAAGGATAATACAAAATTCAGAAACTCAGCTTAGAGGGGCATAGAGTACATAATCCCGAGCAAGTTCATCTCTTATCGTAGAATGCTTTAGATGTAGACACAACCCTCATAAGTAGACAGTCGGCTCAGATACAGGTAACCCAGGTGGAGTTGGGTCGGTCTGTGGGCAACAATATTGAGGGAGAACTGTAGAGAGCGAGTATGCAAGTAAGAGGGTTTCA
>CAIGRL010222600.1:0-19709 GCA_903798325.1 Fraxinus xanthoxyloides
CATATCTCACATCATCGCTCACTATGCTCACTAGACTAATCACTCAACCCATGTCTAACGGTAGACCTCTATAGATCCTAAATCCTTGGGATAATCATCTATCACCACATCACTTCTCACAACCTAAGTGGATAATGGGTCTTCACCTAACAAAAGTGATCGAAGTGTCTCTCTCACACTTCACTTGATCGAGGTCTTTTACAGATAAAGGATTTCAGACATTTAATCACCTCTCCACCCGTGATCCAAATGCCACACTATACATCCCCAGTATAAACTACCAAAGTACATTTAGACTTCTATACTCCACCTTACCAAAAGACATACAACACACTGCTAATTCATCGCAAACCATTATGCATGCAAACAATTACATTAAGTAATAAGATCACTCTAATTTATGTCAATGCACATATCAAACAAATTAAAATGCAACATATAAACATGTAACGAAATTAAGCAATCACATACATGCAGAAAGAATTACACACGGATGTACATGTAGCAATTAAGTTTACTCTCAATAAATCTCATTAGTGTCATCATTCGACCTTATAGCTACATTCGCCTCACAACTCGTCTCATCTTTCCTTTTATTATCATTCTTATAACAATCTGTTTCACCATGTCCAATTTTACCACAGTTAAAATATATCTTAGTTTTCGCACTTACCTTAAACCTACATATGTCATCAATACCAAATAACGACCACAAGAAAAGTTCAAACATAATTCACACAAAATAGTCAAATAAAATCTCCTAAGATCACATGTAATTCTAATAATGAAAAATAAATTGATAACAAATTCACAAAAAATTTAAAGCAAATAATTAACAAATAATTCCTAGGTCTAACAACAGACAATGATTACTCCTTCATGGTAACCCCAAGCCTAATGTTACGCCACACGATGACTTCTAATGTGAAAAATAAATTGTTATCCTACATGATAACCATAACTGCAATAATAAAATGGAAAGAACACGATACCAAGCGAACCATGTCTGAAGGTCCGTAAATATCGAGATATACGAATTCACGCTTTATGGTTATCACTATTCGTCCCAAAACTTTGGGCAACCGTAGCAACACAAAACAACAGCCAACACCCGAACATCGAAAGGCAAAATCATCCAATTTTCACTGTATTACCTGAAACTGAAAATAGACAACGTCACAGTGTCCGTATCACCACCAACAACATTTTGTCGTTTGGAGTCATCGCGGGATTCCGATCGACGTGCCCGCATGCGCAGCCTCAGCTCTCTACGTGTGGGCTTCAAACGCCAACGACACAAGTCGCCCCAACTGCTACGCTCTGGACCACCAGTTACACATCCGCCTCCACAGTCCACCAGTGTTGTCCATTTCTCCAAATGATGAGCGATTTCATCGAAAAACACCAACACAAATCTAGCCAAATTGAAGAAATATCCTAGTTTTTTGTCCTTGTTTTCTGCTTATTTTCCAGATCAATTCTGGACCACTTCTAGTCACTTTTTGGTCAAAAAATTATAGATTTCTCAACAACACAAGCTCTAATACCATTTGTCGTGAAAATCTTCGAGAAATCTTTATCCGGGCTCAGTTTAATCAACCAAACGAACACTAACCGAGAAGGCTCGATCCATAACTTTAACACTTGGTTGCTACAAGTTTACTCACCCACAAATGATACACTTGGTGATTGGTTTATAAGCCATAAAGGAAGGGGAAATAGAGTAGTAATTGAAATCTCAAAATCGGCCAAACCTCACGTTTTTTTTTCTATTTCTCACAAACTAACATACAAAAAAGGTTGCGAAGAGATGGATATATATAGCACTAGTTAGGTCTAGTTGCCCCAAGATATTATTAGGTCGAGCTATCACTAAGGTGTCGATATAAAATATCCAACATCTATTTAACATCATCGTTCGAAATTTATTGGGTATCAAAAAACCCAACAAGTTTAATCGTAGGGTACTAGTATCTAACATTATCTTCTGTCAGTGAAGAATTATGAGCATAAACATAAGAGAAAAATGATGATGGTGTTGTAGAACTCGAACTGTCGCTACTGATGGTAGCAAAAATGTTAGTGAACCACGACGACGAAGAGTTCAGAGAAGGGCTAATGGCAAGAAAAATGGTGACAACAATAAAAACAAACACAAACCTATGTGCAATAGAAACAATTCTCTTCTTTTAAAAATATATTCTAAAAAAAATTTATCGTTGGAGGAAAACAAAGACCTCTTCCCCAAAGAAAATGTTCTTTTAAAAAATTAAGAAAATTATGCATATTTTCAAAAGTTAAAAAATATTTCTAATAAAAAAAATAGCAATCAAACACATCAAAAATATGAATTTAAGTGAAAAACCATATTTTCAAAAGTTAAAAAAATATTTCTAATAAAAAAAAATAGCAATCAAACACATCAAAAATATGAATTTAAGTGAAAAACTCACATTTTTTATGAAAATATAAACGCAATCAAATTCAGCATTGGTTCTGAATAGTAAAAAGTGGTTCTTGAATTCAGAGATCAAATTTCCACCACTGACACTAATGTAGTCATGCTAACGAGTTGAATCGAGTCGAGTCACGAGCTGAAACTCAAAGTTCAGGCTCAACTCGAGCAAAACAGGTCTAAACTTTTTTGCGGCCAAGCCGAGCAAAAGTTCGACCAAACAATGAGGTTTGGCCCGACCTTTCGGCTCGAGGCTTAGCGGGTGGAGCCGTACCGGCTCGTGTTTTTTTTATTAGTTATAAATCTATAATTTTTTTATAATGTATTTAAAATTTGTGCAATTTATACGTATTATAAATAATAACTAAATATTAATACATAAAAAATAAATACAAACCTAAATAATAATAATAAAACAGTTCACAGGCCGACCCGTCGAGCCGATGCATGATTTTTATTTTTAATTATTTTGTTATTAATCTTTTAATAAATTATTTGGGATTTATTTGTACTTTTTTTAAAAAAATTGGGAAGATGGTTGCTATTAATTTTTATTTTTATTTTAATAGAAAAGTATATTAGTCATTTTGAAGCATTTTTTTTATAAATTTGATGAAAATAATGATTTTCACAATTAAATGTGTAAATAGAGATGAAAATACAAAAAAAAAAAAAATAATAAATAAAATTGAAACGTAGTATGTTTTGCATAGTAAACTCCATACTTAGAGACGTTTTGTGTTAATCACCCAATTTGAAAATTAAAGACTTCAAAATAACAGAATCTAATTTTAAGAAACCTTGTAGATAAATAATCAAAAAGAAAAGAGAGCATAAAAATTAAGATAATATTCATAATAGCAAGTCTATGCACTGTGATTGAAGCCCAGTTTGATCTCATTTTTTCTGGAATTAATTTTTAATCATACATTTTATTGAACTGTCATCAATTTTGATCAAA
Source organism: Fraxinus xanthoxyloides (assembly GCA_903798325.1). Classification (NCBI taxonomy): domain Eukaryota; kingdom Viridiplantae; phylum Streptophyta; class Magnoliopsida; order Lamiales; family Oleaceae; genus Fraxinus; species Fraxinus xanthoxyloides. The sequence continues at coordinate 3,417 of CAIGRL010222600.1, forward strand.
TTTCGATTTTTAACTAAACTAAATAGGAGCAAAGCATTTTTGCACCTTTGCTCATCTATGCAAACTGGAAAAGAATCCCTAGCTCTAAATTTGTGTCAGCAAGCAGCTAAAACAATAACACTTTCTCTTCAGCCTTCTCGATAATCTTTATACGATAATTGAACTTACTTTACATCACAAGTTTAGCAGGAAATTTTGCAGCACGGGATAGATCACACTCGGAAGAGAGGACACAAACCAAACGGATCCTTATTTCTTCATCTTTAACGTTAAAAATTAATTCAGTAATTCACTGGAATAACATTTATGCAAGACGATGGTCCAAAAAAAATTAATAAATAAATTCAAAGAAAGGAATTATTATAGTTTTAGACGAAAAATATTACTCAAGAATATTCTACTCTATAGCAAAATCCAGTTGACAGCCGATCAACCGCAACCATATAATCAGATAACTCATTCAATGAATGGCTATTCCTCATCACACATGGCAATGCCCAAAAATATTCAGCGATATTTCAATTAGTAATAGCAAATCGAAACTGAGTGAACAGAAAAAAATAGCATTCAGGCGGAGTTTATCAAATATGAATTGTACAGCTCTTTCCACCACTCCTTTCTTGTCTTCCTCAATTACAATATCCGATTCAAGAAAATCTGCTAAGATTCTTGGTTGCCCATGTTTAACCCTTCGAATTACGTGCTGTTCTGCAAGTCCAGACCCTCCCATCAAAATTGGTACTGCAGAAAAGCTTCAGCTTGTTTCATTATCTTTGATGTGTTTGTTTTTATTACTGAACCAAGAAATGATACTTTCCAGACTGTAATGGGTATTGGATTATGCAGCTATGTGTGCCTTGTGAGCCTGTCGCATTTTATGCTATACGATTAAACGATTTATATTGTTTGTTTGTGTCTTGCGGATAAGCGGGCTGGGATGGGGAATTCTACTATGTATTTTGGAGATTTAGAGTCAGAAGCTGCATATTACTAAGTTTGCAGTGGCATTGCTGATCGTGTTTTACGCAGCAAGCATTTCCTTTTGTGTTGCGTTGCTCATACATCCCATTCATTTGATAGATGAAGGTGGCAATAAGTATCCAAGGGGTGTGTAGATGTTAGGCCTGATTGTGTAAAATATAGATGTCATATCATGAATAATGATATACTATCTAGTACCATCATATCCGTTGAAAAGCCATTCTTATTAAGTTCATCTTTTTTTTTGCTTGATGGTCAGGTGCATTCATATTGTCCCGATTCTTTTATCTAGAAATGTAAATGTATTCAGTAGTCTCAGATGTGGAATCATAGCAACTGACTGAGCTAGAAGTTCATAATTTTGTAAAATAAAAAGATATTTGCTGAAATTGTGGGGAGAAAATTTGATGCTTCAATTTTACCAGATAAAATAGAACGTCATAGAGTAACAGGTGAATGGCAACATTGAGTGTAACAACAGTGATAGACTCAATCGATGAATGTGTCTGCTAAATGCTGAGAGGTAGTTAGTTAGCAGTGCCCCAAGTGAAGGTCTTTGATCTTTCTGCGTTTTTGTCTCTTATTCATTATGACTTCTCCCTCCCTTCTGTATGCCCACGCCTTTGTTTTTAATCAATATAACAACTCAAAATGGCTCTATTTGCATCCACCCCAGGTGAACTTGAAAATAGTTCTCCGTTGACTGGTGGTGCATATGATTTCCAAAGAGCAACAACTTCACTTACTCAGAAGTTGTTGTCTTCACCTAAGAAGGTAACTCTTGTACGGCATGGTCTTAGCTCTTGGAATAAAGAAGGTAGAGTTCAGGTTTGTTTCTGTGATTCTCTTTTACTTTCTTATGTTCCTTAGACTTATGAATGTCGTTCCTAAACTGACAAAAGCTTACATATCATGATGAACTCTGTGTAAACATATTTAGATAGTTAGATTTATCATCCGAATTATTCAGCTGCATTTTCAGCTTCTAGAAACTATACAAAATATTTAACTTGTTTGAATTTCGAAGTTTCCCAAGCTAACTTTATGTTTTAATTTACCTAGCTAGCTGGAAAATAAAGTTGTGATTCCATGGTCCAAGCATATCAAAATCAGATGTGTATATACTGCAGTTGTAAATTTAGTAGCTTTTTGTATAAAGAAACTGTCGTTCTCGTAGTTTATCAATTGCATGCTTAAGTAATATTCTTGTTGCATAGTCTGAAGTCGAAGTCTTCTAAAATTAAAAAAATATTTTAAATATTGTTTTCACTTGAAATCTTAACAATATTGAACATGTGGATATCATGTAACTATGTCAATACTAACTTTTTAAATCGGTTTGTGTATTTTCATCACAATACATGTAACAAAAACATCCAATATAGTTTGAAATGCAATTTTGACTGAAATAATTTAACAAACGAATAAGAAAAAATTTCACAAAGTTTTTCAGAATGAAAATAGCTTTCTTTGTTGAGAGTGTGAATGTCAACATGCCATCATTATGGAGCATTTAGTGTTTAAGCATTGCTTCTAAAACCCTCTGAAGTTGGAATACAATCTCAATCTTGTTAATCGATTCAAATAAAAGACATTCTTCAAATAAAATCAAATCTTAAACTTGAAGAATTCCCCATTCACTTTTGCCTTGAGAAGTCATGATTTTCCAACTCACCTTATCGTTATGCATGTAGGGCAGCTCAAACCAGTCGGTCTTATCCGAAGCAGGGATTGCACAAGCAGAAAGGTGCAGAATGGCCTTAGCCGACATGCACTTTGATCAGTGTTTTTCAAGTCCAATATCTCGTGCCAAGGTTTGATTGCTATAATTAAGTCAGCCAATGCCTTGTAATTTGTCAACTTCTCAACTGCCTGTGTACAATGCAGTCCACTGCTGAAATTTTGTGGCAAGAGAGGGATCAGCCTTTGGTTTTCCTTGACTCGCTGAAGGAGGCTCATCTATTTTTTCTTGAAGGGATGAGAAATGGTCTGTCTCCTTCTCTCCTCACACTCCCTATCATTAGAGTCAGTTCAATCTTTATTCTTTACTACGTAAAATATCACTTCAATATATTTTATAGTGAAATGTGATTGATTTAAAGTTACATATTGTTTAAGATCACATTGAATTTTGGTTTCTGCTTCCTAAATCATCCTTAGGTATTTTCACTTTATAAGTCATATTTAGTATTTGGAGGCAGTGGATGCCAGGAAGAAATATCCCAAAGAGTTCACCACGTGGAGAGAAGATCCTTCGAATTTTTGCGTTAATGGTGTCTATCCTCTTCGAAAACTGTGGGAAACGGCTCATGAAGCTTGGATGGAAATACTCTTTACACCCGTAAGACCTATCAATTGACAATATTTGTGTCAATTACAATGCCAATTCTCTACATAAAATTTAACACAATTCTTTGTGTTTTTGTTGGTCAGGGAGAAAATTTCTTGGTTGTAACTCACAAATCGATGCTGAGGGCATTGATCTGCACAGCTCTTGGACTAGGACCTGAGAGGTATGTCAAGAATCTAAATTGTCCTTGGTTGACATGAGTTCTTGTTTTGAATAAACCATACGAGTATTTTTATACATTATTGGCATGTTTGGTAAGTAGAATCAGGGGTGGATTTAGTATGGGGGTAGCAGGGTCAGCTGCCCCCACATTCAATTTCAAATACTTTGAATCCTATTTTAAATTCCTTATAGTTATCGGTTTTGTCCCTACAATTAAAATTTTGTACTTCAAGATTTTGCCCCCCACAAATTTAGTTATTGGAATTTGCCCCCACAACTCTAGAATCTTAGCTCTGCCCCTGGGTAGACTAGACAATATCAAACAATATTAAAGAGAAACATAAGCTGAAATGTTGTTCGTTGTATTGTCCACTACCATCTAATACTATGTACCAAACATGGAGCAAGAGTTTATTTAAACTTGGATTGTATGGCTGGCATTTCAGATAGTGATGCATAAGTAATGGAGTAATTGCCCCAAAAATCATTACAAATACATCAACATAATGGGGGCTGACGCATATCATGAATCTATTGTTGACTGGCGAGGAAAGCTATTCTAAGTAATGGAACTGATAGATTGTCCTTTTCCAGCAGTATGTAGCATTGCCATGCTTTTCCAAATCCCAGGAAACCTTCCTACAAGAAATGGATTCTTTATTCCTGATATTTTCAGTTTGATTACTTGTCCAGGTTCCGCGCAATTGACATCAACAATGGTGGATTATCTATTTTCAGCTTTAATAAACAAGGAGAGGCCATGCTTCAATCCTTGAATATGACGGCACATATGTACAGCGATCATATTTACCATTACTGAGTGTTGTTCTCGGTAAAGTTTAGTTTGCCAGACTTGGATGGACCAGATGGAAAGTCAAAATACAGTGGTCTGAGAAGTGCAGTCTTTTTTCCGGCTTGAGCAAAAGTTTCACTCATAGCTTGTAACAATTAAAACTATTTGGTCAGCTTATGCCAAAGAACGGATTTTGCCAGTTCTTTTCTTTCCTTTCCTTTCCTTTCCTTTCATTTTTTTTTTTTAGGGTATGCCATGCTTGGTATTTGGGATTCAAGTTGTAGAGAGACCAAGAGGAAGAATTAAACAGTGCAACTAAACTGCACGTTGACATTAAAACTCGAGTAATGCTATATGGTATCATTGGACAATGAGTGGTGAACTTCACTTCGATATAGACTGGTGCTTAAAATTCGTGATACTACATAGCATAATTTTTTAAAACTCTTACCATCAATCTGGATTGGGTGTTAATCTTAAGTTGCTGCCAGTGGGTCATATTGATTCATGTTTATTTACTTTAGGCCAACAAAAGTAAGAGACTATTTCAGTGAGATAATGTGTGGGATTTTTACGATTGTCTAGGGTTTTAAGGATTTTGGCTAGGGCTAGATGTGGTCCGGTTTGGTTCTCTTAGAATCGAATTGAATCAAATCAAAATTTTCAGGTATTTAATAAATGAAATCGTCGGGTCCAAATATAATTATGGAACTATTTGGGATCAGTTCCGTTCGATTCAGTTCGGTACCATAATTAATTTTTTTTAACATTTACAACAGCACTATATAAATACAATTAATAACATATTCATTCGTAGCTTTGATGGGCAGTTGGAAAAGGAAAGTCGGACTAGGTAGTCGGTTGCTTCGATTGGACATGTAGATGTAGATTTTCAATTTATCAAATGATTTAAGGTTAATGGACGTGTGCTTACAGAATGAAAATATGAAATTGAAAAGGGAAGGATAAAACCTTAAAACAAATTAGATATTAGGCTAACAATGAAATTAATAATTGGACCAAAAAACTAAAATAAAAAATTGAATTTAGAAATTAGGTTGTGCTGGGCTAGCTAGACATGAACTTGTTGGGGAGTTGGAGCATTAATTACTAAATTAGTTAATTTGTTTAGAAAAAAATAAAATAATTTAATTAATTCAATATAAAAAATAAAAAAATAAAAATTTAAATTCGGTTCTTCTTCGACTATTCGTCTAGAACTGAGAACCAAATTGAACACATCGGTTCTCGATTCAAATATTCGTTCAGGTATTTAACTTATGAAAAACCGCTCGATTCAGTTCAGGAGTTTTGTCCAACCCTAATTTTGGCTCCTAACATGTTTTGTAGCTATTTATCATATTTGATGTTAAACATCAGTTTGGATGACATTAACGTGACATTAAATAAGATGTATAATTAAATAAATCACTTAATTTTACCTTTCATTGAGTCATTGCTTAGCACCATTTAAACGGGTATTGTAGCACAAGTGGTATTAGATAACATTATTAGTAATTTAAATATTCATGTATCTAACAACTAAGTGGTTGATGGCGTGCCATTATCTAATTGAACATGTCAAATGTGGTGGTCTTTAATTTGGTGCTCTAACACCAATTATATTCGGTAGCATTATTCATTTTTAGAATAATGATATTTATCACCACTGATGTTAAGCACCTTTTCTACGTGGTAATTGCATAACATTAATTGATATGTTCATTTAAATGCAATGTCATATTATTCATTTAATTGAACATATTAAGTGTGATCACTTAGACTGGTGTTCTAACGATATTGATGTCAAATAGTATTATTATTATTATTATTATTATTATTATTTAAGTATCACATATGGTCCTCAACAAGCGTGTCTAATTTCCAAAATGCCATCAATAAATTCACAAGACTTATGGGGCATAATTTTGTAGGCTACTTTATAAATTGGCCAAGTCAAATCCCCCATTTCCTCATAAGACTAACTTAAAATGTATTCGACCTTTTGAATATTAAAATACAAACATACTTTTAAGAATGTTATTAAATTACGAAAATATGGCTTTGTTTAAAAGATAATAATACATTTTTAGTTACAATGTAAAAAATCAAACACTTCCTATTTAAAATTTCAAAATCAAGACACTTTTTTTTTTATCTGTTTTCTCCAATACAGATAAAAACTCTTTCATTTTTCATCTACTTCAACCTTAAAATCTCAAGAACTTATCAAACGCTCTACAAAAAAATCTCGTTTATATCCATCACTTTGAATCGGTAAATAGGCGTATGTAATCATTGAATCTTATTTAGACATATGTTAATACATAGATAAATTTTTTACATTTTATTAAACAGATCTATAATTGAATCAACGAGTTAAATGGTTAATTTTTCAAAAGTTTAAACCGAGGAAAAAATGTGTTCAAATGGGGAAGAGTGGCAAAAAAAAAAAAAAGATGAAAATACCCTTCACTTAAATAAAAAAAAAATTGGATGGAAATTGATGGAATTACCTTTTACGCAATCAAATGTGTAATTAAAGGTGAAAATACCAAAAAAATAAAAATTATGAACATTTGCACAATAATATTTAAAGGTATGGACATTTTGTGTTAATTACCCATATTATCTCCAAGTTTTGTAGCTATAATAATTATTTATAACATCAAGAATTATTAAAAGTAATTAATTATCTGGAATTTTGTTTTTCAATTATTTATTTTTTGGAATATTATATCTGATAAATTCCTCTATAATATTAATAATTGAATTAGGTCTCAGTTTTTTTCCCCATTTTTTCTATGCATTGACGTCAAATTAAACTCAAGCTTGTTTTGAGGTGTAAAATACCATCAGGGGCGAATCCAGTACTTCAGTTCAGTTAGAGCGGAGACAGTTGACGGTTGATCGGTGATCGATAACCGTTGACAATCAACGATCTTTATAGCGAAAAATATAATTCGATACATATGTAAATGCACTAAAACGTAAAAAATATATACATATAAAAATATAATTTAATACAACCCAAAATACTAGAAAAAAAATACAACTAGAGAAAGAAGAACTAGGTATGAACTTTTTTTGGTTGGAAAAATCGCTCCATAATCTGCAAAATACCCCAGTCTCCCTTCTCTCCTCTGTCGTTTTCAAATTGAAGAATGGGTTGTGGCTAATGGGTTTTGGCTAATTGATTTGGGCCTTATTTTTTTTTTTTAAAAAAAAAATGCCCAACAGTAACAAAGGGGAAAAAAAAAATCTTACCTTCTTCTTCATTTTATGACAGACACCGACGGTCACTAACTGAACTGAAGCTCCCGACAGATCCAGCACGAGGGACCACGGAGGCTGGTTAGGTGCTGAATCCACCACTGAATACCATACGCTAAATGTAAAAAATACATGAAAAAGATTACAAGTTCTAAATAATTTGTAAATAGCTTATGTCATTAAGTTTATTTGGTTTAAACCATTTGTACAAGATTATATATACAATGTTGGCAGCACTGCATTGACTACCAACATTGCATTTTTTTGGGCAATTTCCAATTACAGAATGCCAAGCTGTACGTACAAAATACATGTACATACAACAAAGTCCAATTTATTTCATGCGCAGAGTATTAAAAATATAATTTTCTGATGAAATAATAAAATTGTGGGGTTTCAACTTAATATTATTTTATATCACCAATCTAATGAAAGCAAAACGCCAGCTCTTTGTAGTCAAAAGAAAGGGAAAGTCCTAATTTCTGGACAGTCGCACTCCACGTGGGAGTGTGTACCTAGAAATCCGGGTCATTCCTAGCTTGCGGAATTGGAGACTGGGACTAAAACTTCTCCAACATACCTAAACTAGTCTAATTTTGGAAACACATCAGGATACTATTTACTATCTGATATCGAACTTTGTTAAGAGAGACTTCATCGTAAATAAAGTTCTAGTAGCCAATCAAATACGAAAACGCAAACAAAAGATTACACAATAAATTACCTTTCACATGACACCATATCTTACAATGAACACCAAATGTCTTCTATAGTACAGAATTTATTGCAAGCCATACAACACTGATAGCCTGATAGACATATAGTGCTTGCCCTGATGAGGTTTTTATACATTTTTCAAAATCTTATTCATCAAACATACACACCTTTGATCATCAAGATGATATTTTACATTAGATAATGTCATTCTTACATATAGGCAGAGGCTACTGAACCTGGTCCAACATTTGTCTACAATCAACACCATTATCGGAAAATGCTTCCACCAGCTTAGGGAAGAGCTTTCCTAGCATGATCTTGAATCCAGTAGAGCTTCCTTTCTGATTTTCATGTTCGGGTTTACTGCCTCCGAATGGATAACCTATTGGAGCTCCTTCCATATATGCTTTACAAGCCAATACAATGTTCATGCATCGTCCCTTGAAGTGCTCCTTCACAAGTTCCTCAAAGTGCTGCACCGTTTGATTCAAAATGAAAGGAAGTTTCAAAAATTTATCCAACAGCATGCAGAACATAATGTAACATCATTCTGATGTGAACAAAAAGTTATACTGAGCATCTATATATGTGTTCTATTATGTGTTTGCCGAGAGTAAGGTGCATTCTCCAAGGGATATTATTGCCAGAATAAAGCATGCTCGAACAACTAATTTACCTTTGGCGGTTTTCGTAGAAGGTACATCATGGATCTGCAGCTGTCAAGAAAAGCATTTTCATTGTAACTAACTGAGTTCTTCTCACCCTCAGCTTTGCCAATCTGTGCATCATATCCAGCCTCGTTAAAGTAAGGCTTTTCGTTGAGTACAAGGGCCTGAAGGGAGAGGAGAACTTGAGGAATCGTGGAGGATCCTGGATTCCAAACTTCTGTGCCTGAACCCGTCCAAGTATTGAGGATACTAAGACAGACCTTTCCTGACTCGTATAAGTTGGGATTGATGCGAAGTCCACCAGAGTTATAGTGCACCATCTGCACATATTTCATGTCAATTACAATGTTTCTGTCATCATCTCCCTCTCTATATATATACACACACATATAACTATCATCTCAGCGCATCACTCAGTAAAAAAAGACACCAATTCTGTAAATCACTTACGAAGTTCTATAATAAGCAATTACTTGCACAAAATACCATTGATTAAATACCCAACAACTAAAAAGGCTTACTTACAGGTGGCTCATCAGGATATTGTGGGGGTAGACAAATGTCAAAGAAAAAAAGTCCATCATGATATGGAGTTCCAGGTGCACCTACAATTGCTGCTCGAAGCAGATCCATTCTTTCCTCGTAGACACGGACATAGATTGTTTCTGTAAATTGTAGGGAAAAAAAACCTCCTAACTAAATAGCAAAAGTGAAAAATGTAGATGTAAAAGCCATGCCACTATGGTGACAAATAAAATGATAAAATACATATTAGACTGGAAGGAATTTGTTACAGGTGCAGGTGCTGATGATTTCTGCGAATTTATCAAAACACTACCAAAATGTTCATCCATTAACGACCCACTTAAATAACTTTAAACCAATCTATCTGTTTTATACCAAGAATTGACACATTTGAGCTCGCATTTGGTTCTTCCAGAGGTCGCTACATGTTGCTTCTAATCTAGGTCTATTTATTTTCAACTTTTACACTGCATGTACATTTTGGAAATGCATATTTATATTGTTTACATAATGGTAAACTCAAAAACATATTTCTCACCAGGAAGATCTTTCTCCAAAATGCTCCATTCTTGGTGAACCTTCTTAAGCCAGCCTCTTTTCATCTGCACAGAAACCAAAATTCAACCAACTGCTGGACAAGCAAACTGATCAACTTTTGTAAGAAGCTAGATTCTATATCTAACCTGAGGAGATTGCAGGACTCCCGTGCCAGATCCATCAACAAAGTGGTGGTCCAAACCACCACTAACCATATCAAACTGCCTAAAATGTTCGGGAAGTTTGCTTCCAGATGGCAAGATGGTGTCGTTCTTAGCTTCTTTGGACCTCGGCTCTGAAGTCATCCTTCCATAAATCTCTGAATCATCTACCGATGGTTCATCAACAGTGTGCATAGTGCAAAGTTCTAGGGCTTCCTCCTCATTGGGTATTCCGAGTTTTGGCACATCCTGTGATGTACGTTTGTATGCACAAACAACAGCGGAACCCAAAGACCCCACCAAGCTCGAAGTGATACTAGTGAAAACCCCAATAGCGAGTTGATAAAGGGAATATGAACTAGAGTCCTTTAAATTATTGTAGTTCAAATCCAACACATCCTGGCAAATACATTTAAATTTAGCACCTTCAAAAATTACTAAAACTGAAATATGCATTCTATACCTATTACCAACGATTGAGTTGGTCATGATTTGATGTTCCCTCTAAATTTTTAGATTGTTATTATGACATCAAAGGGTTGGTTCTCCACCATTAGAAATTTTTTTACTCAAAAAAATTCTAATACGAACAGAACTTAAAAGGTCTAAATTTCACTAAGCCAGAAATTATTGATTACGTGGGAAATTTACATTTCCAGTACACCAAAGTTTGCTCATACTATCAAAAGACCATCACCAGTTCTTTTGGTGGAGAATAAAAGTTTGATTCTTGATACTTTCTGTAACTAGTTCCAATTTTTGAACTCTCGTACCAACTTGCTACGAGTTATTGTCCAACTTCAGAGATTATTCACTTCTTTACAATATAAGAGAGGTCTATGTTACCTTTTCTTTCTGGCCCAAAAGTTGGTTCTCGTGTTCTGCAGTGTCCCCTCTTGATTGCTGAATATTTTCATCATTGAGCATAGAAGTAGCAGTTCCATCACCTTTATCAATCCGATATATCTCACATGGTGCGACCTAAGATATTGTTGAGTAATCAACGAGAGTTTTTAAAACAAGTCATTGTACAATCGTTTTTGTAATTAATGAGAACGATGAAGAAAAGGACGGAAAGGAAATATCATTATCCACAAACGGGTATATAACGTCAGAGTACCAATACTATATTCTCCGTAAATAGGCACCTACACAAATCAACTGAACTTCCCCTATACACACACAACATCTGAAATGAAAATTAAATATAAAAAAGTGAGTTATACATGACTTATCAGCAACAAATAAATGTTTGAACTAATTGCAAAACTACATTTCATGTTCAACTGAGAAGAGGATAAATTTCAAGAACACAAGGAAGATGCATACCTGGCTAGTGGAACCAGTAGCCCATTTCACTTCAATAGCCCCATCTTTGAAGCCAACTACTAAACCAATATGAGATAAAAAGTTGCTCTTTGGATATCTATTCTGATCTTCACCATTATTATTAGCCTCAAGGTCAGATTCTTCCGAGACACCAGTTTTAGAGATTGTGTGGTTAGCGAAAAAGTTTTCATCTGATGGATCCAAAACTCCACTCTTTTGCATTCTAAATACTGCATCACCCAGGCAGTATGAGTAGTCCGGGTGCTCAACCAATTCATATGAACTCACAATCTCCTCTATTTCTTTGTCCCCAAAAGCAGAGGAATTACACCATTTTACCTTCACTGTTCGTTCTTTTGAGTCCACACTTCTCACAACACCCCATCTTTGGGCACATGAAACATTTGAATTGTCACATGTTCCCTTTTCCATAACAAATGTATCAGTCCAAAAATCATGAATATCAACAATATTCACAGGTAACAGAGAATGTGAATCTAATCCCACTGATTGGCTGCCATCCCGCCACTGGACATCAACTTTGGTCCTTGTCCGAACAATAACAGAAATTTCCTGAAAATTAGGGCTAGGGTTGTTTCTCGGAAGTATATTTTTTGATATCTCATGTCCTTCAACCAGCCCAGAGGAAAATGCATGTGGAAAAATCTGCTCCACTGGAAGAACACACCAATCACCAAGCTGCCAGTTTGCATGGGGAAAACAGGACAAAAAGGTTAAATTTTTTGAATCCTGTAAACAAGGAGGAGCAGACCATTTCTCACCATCGACGGCAGCACAGCCGAGCCAGTCAACGTATACAAGTCCAGCTTCGACATTGCAGACAATGCCTTGTTTTTTTTTATTCTTTCGTGTACCACATAACCAAACGACTGATTTGGAAATAGAAGAGGGCTCAACTTGAACTTTCTGTCCTGGGTAGAAAGGGTATTGCGAATCTTCAAGTGCATCAGGAGAAATGGCAATGATTTTTTCTGGACCAATTGTGGTTAATTCACTCTTTGTACCGTCATCAAATAGGACCGTGATACTATCAACTATCTTTTCCACTTTCCCAAGCCATGCCCCGCTAACTACATAATCTCCAACTGAAATGGAACGTATTTTCTGAAGATTCAAGGAACTTACATTGTGTATTTTTCTTCCATGGATATTTTCCAAGTCCACTGTTAATCCGACGTTGATCACCTTTCCCATTTGGCCCAATGGGTCTGATGCTAAGTAAACTATGTCCCCATGCATGAATGACCTCTCAAATGAGAGGAAATCATCAATCTTTCCAATGGTTTCCTCAAGACTTGAGAAAATAGAACAGGCCTGTCCACCATATAGAGACTCAATATCATCGTGATCCTCAGAACTGCTGCTCTCGCTGAGACTGTCGAAGTCACTGTCTAGCAAATCCATAATACTGATACAAGATAGTACTCGTTCAGTTATAATTTTACTTTTGCAAATTCAAAACGACATTATTACTAATAAATGAAAGTAGGAGACGAATTGCTGAAATAGAAGTAGGATGCCATCTAAATAATGTTCTCACTTGTACCATACTCAAAAATGCATATCCTCTGTGATGTTCCTCTCTAAAAGACCTAATTATCACCCTAAGAAGTTAACAGCGAAATGAAATTCACCTGTAGATTGAAGCTTGAATGTAGATAACATACACTAGAACATGAATTATAATAATTGTAGATGAAGTACGGGAGGCGAAGATTGTTTAAATAGAAATAGGATGCCATCAAAATAATGTTCACACTTGTGTGCCTTGCTAAAGAATATGTTCCCTCTGCAATGTTTGCCTCTAAAAGGCCTAATTATCACCCTATAATTTAGCAAGTTAAATAAAAGTCACTTGTAGGTTGAAGCTTGAGAGTAGATAAAATATACTGGAACATGAATAAGGTATTTGTATCAGTATTGTTGGATATTTCATTTACTAACATGAGAACTAGTGCTCAGTTGAAATGGCCCAAATCAACACCAATCATCAAATCAAATTGCTTATAATAAAATAATAATGACAATAGTAGAGAGACGTGTACCGCTTCGGTTACGCTTTAGTCGTGGCTGACTAATTTGGAGTGTAGGCCTCTGTCAACTACACAATAACTAGCAAATTGCAACTGGAATCAGTAGTCTAGCCAACAAAATCAGAGGATAAACAGTGCAGTGTGTCTCTGTTTATTTTCCAAATTTTTTCGTACTGTTATTATCTCCACAAATGGAGATTAAATGCCAAAGGAGATTTGCCCACTAAAGGGATAAAAGGAGTCTTGAAAAAGCCTCCAAAATGCCAAAGGAGATTTGCCCAAAAATGGACCAAAAATTGCCACCAGAAGGTATGGTCGAGCCAAAAAAATTCACGAAATGTAGAGGGTCCTGGTAAAAATTCCAAGTCGGATATCACAACTGGAGCTAAGCCCTCAAAGTCTGGATTCCTGACTAGTCTTATAAGATGAGAGCTTAAAGTTGTCGAACCCTCCTCAGCTAGCACGGCCAACTGGAGGAACTTCAAATTTGCCAAAGGGGATTTGCCCTGAAACGATATTACACACACATATATTGCTAAAGACTTGAACAAAAATTTTCTTTCTTTCAGAAATCAAATATGTATTGCCAAAGGAGATGTGCCCAAGTATAGCTGAATTTGAGCTCAGCTCCACCCAATGCCAAAGGAGAGAGATTTGCCGCAGAGAAAGAGCTTCAACTAAGAACAAGTATAGCCAAGTCACTGGAAACAACACTGAATCTGATTATTATGTCCTGCAGCTAGATTTCAATGAAGCTTTGTTATCGATCACCACTCTTCTATGTCAGACAATTGTTATTGCCAGTTTTAAATGTCCGTGGAACCTGCATGCACACTGACCATTGAAAAGAGAGTGAATATAAAGCAAGGGATAACAGAGTGTGTGAAACAAAAGCATATATTTGGATAACAGTGTATGAAAAGAAAGAAAAAGATAGTTCCCAAAATTTATACAATTTTTGTATTATCATTAGTCAGTGGAAGCAATCATCATATCAGGTCTTAACTAGTAAATAATCAAGTATTTGTCAGTTGCTTGCTTCAAATTCCATAGAGTATATTCTGGAAATAAAAAAGGTATAAAACTGTGAATCAAATCAAGTGAAAAGAAAACACGAAATGGAAATCTTTCCAATAATAACAGGAAAACCAATATTATTTTCTAGTATTATTACAATTTCTTGTAAATGAAAGCTATAAAGCAGCATACAAAAAACTTACTAAAAAGTTCTTACAGAAGATACCCTGAGAAACTTCTTTGTAATAATTTCTTGTAGAAAATTTTTGATAACTAAAAAAATAAAGAGGAATCATGTGCAACTGTAAACTGAGAATATTTGATAGCATGAACTTCAACCTACTTCATTTTCATTCCTTGCATTAATGAAGATCACTTTGATTAGATTGTGACTGTTGAGGCAAATAAATTTCAGAAACTCAGACTTCATCATTCACTCATTTCCCCTTGATAGTACATTGCTGCATAACAAACATGCACTGCAGGTTCAAACTGTAATAACTATCTAGCTACTGGGTTTCATATAAGCAGTCTAGAAACAATAGAAAAGAGGATCTTGCATACTGGATCTTTCAAGAATACAGAATTAAGATTTTGACACGCAACAATATGTACCACACAAAGGATTAAGATCTAACAAAAGAGTTGCCTAAATGAAAATACACTTATAAAAACTGCTATAAGTGTAGTGATGTCATAGTTAACAAAACACACATACTTTCAAGTGCAAAGAGCACCCAATGTTTAGTTCAGGTAGGTAATGCAACAGGGGAGCGTATCAAAATCTTGATGTGATAATACCAATCATGTAGCCCATGCAAGAAATTTTTTGGATGATCTAAAAAGAAGAGTTCTCTTTAAACTCTAGCATTTTCTTCACAAGCAACTCTATTTCATTCTCCTTGTTTTCGCCTGATCTCTTACTGGTCAAGTGCTCAGCCCATCAAGGCCTTTACTAGAAGTGAAAGAAAACTCCGATTCCGGCTCTATCATCTAAATGATATTGCTGAAGGGCATTTGGAGAGTGGATACTAAATAAAAATTTGTCCTTAATTTTTAGCTTCTTTTAAAACACAACAATCACCTATAATAAATTTGGTATTTCCTTGCAAGATAGAAATAGATGTTATGTATGTATTTGGGAAAGATTCAAATTCAACACAATCAAATCGTTTACTTACCTAGACCTCCTGCTAAAGAAACAAGAAATCCTTTGATGTGGCTCTTTTTTCTTTTTGCTAGATCTTTTCTATAGGTTCGAAGTTATTAATTTTACAGCAAATAAAACCCTAAAGATGATGTTGGAGACAGAGAATTGGATGCTGTAATTGGAATGGGGAGGAAAAAAAAAAACTTTTCCTATTAGCATATTCTTAGAATCCGAATAATAAGACTCCAATTCTATGCCCCCCTAAATCCTGAGACAGCCAAAAATCAAACTCAATTCAAAATTCACATGCAAATAAAACCTCCATAAACTGCAACTGGAGACAACAAGCACACATATAAAATTAACATATGCAAACATGAATTATCTTAGTATATCATAACTAAGACTATAAAGGAACAAGGACAAGTTAACAAACAAAAACCCATAAAACTGAAAAATCTTGTGATGAAATAAAAAAGAACAAGAAAAAAGAACCGTACCAGTTGATAACCTCCATCTCCATAAGCTGCTGATCAAATGAATCAAGCCTCAGCAAAGAAGAAGAAGAAGAAGAAA
>CAIGRL010222613.1:0-14006 GCA_903798325.1 Fraxinus xanthoxyloides
TAGAGAAAATGTCGAAGGCAAGGATAGAGTAAGAAAAGAGAAAACGGAGATGGAGAGAGGAGCGAGCTCGATAAATTAGAGATAGAATGTTGTTTTTAATTTTGATTGAATCTTAATGTATTATTTATTTAATAAAAATGTTAAATAATTAATTATCACCTGAAATTTGAAAGATAAAACTTAAAATATTGTTTATGAAGTTTGATATTAAAAGGCATGTCTTCGTGTAATTTCAACATTTGGAAAGGGAAAATTACATAAGTCCAAGTGTTTAAACTTCAAAGTACAAAACTCAGGTGTGAAGATGTTTTAATCAAAATTCAGGTATTGAATTAATAATTAAATATGATGCCCACCCAAACCCTAATTTTATTTCATTCCTCTCCCTTCTCTCTCTTCATTTCTCTACCTATTTTCCCTCTTCATTTCTCTCTCTCCGGCAATCGATGAACGCGGCTTCATCTCCCTCTTTTGAACTCTGACTTGAATATAAATCAGACGTTGAATGTTTAGATGCGGCCTTCGATTCCACTGCTCCAGCGTGCACATCAGTTGCATCAGTCATGACGGGCTCTTTCACTATACTGCTTGAGACGCCATTAACCAAGTTCTCAATGGAATAATCTATAAGTTTGGCGTGTTTCTGCTTCATAATCGTGTTTTGTGGCACTTGGAGAAATATTCATGGTAGCCTCAGTTCCAAAGAAGCCACAGTTGTTGATGCAAAGAATGAGGCATTCTGGCGCTTGGCAGCCAGTCTATTCCAAAGACTCCATTATTGCAAAAATTCTGTCATTCGCTAAAATACATAACAGAAAATATATAAGAAAAGATAAAACAAGTAAATAGCATGGCGGTTGTTTCATATAGCCGACGCTCGCACCATCGTCATTTCTCTCTTTTTTTTTCCCTCTTCCGCATCTGTTTCTGGTTGGTATGGTGGTGCGGTGGTTTGGGGATTTTATGCACGTGGATGGGTTGTTTATGTGGGTTTGTTAATGTTGGAAGAAATCCCCAGTTTTAGCAAGCGGTGGTTGATTGAAGTTGCAGGCGGAAGTGGAAGTGGAAGTGGTATGTGATGTTGGAGCAGGCGTTTGTGGGGGGCGGCGGTGGCGGCGATGTGTATAATAGTTATTGCATCGTTTTCGGAGGTGGTGGTGGTGCATTTCTGTGGTGGTGGTGGTGTTGTATTGTTGGTGAGGGCGGTGGTGGGATAGTATTTGTGACTAATTATTTGGTTAATTTGTGATCAAGTATTGGTGGTGGATCGGGATCGGGGTGGGGTGTTTGGTGTATGTGACCAACTATTTGGTTTATTGTAACTAACCATTAAACTGTAACTTTAAAATTCAATAATTTGTGACTAAAAAATAATTTGTGACCAACAAATTTGAAAATATGTGACCGATAGATAAACTGTTACCTATAATTTTTTTTATCTGTGACCAATGAAATAAACCGTGACATAATTTTTTTTGATTTGTGACCTCGAAATAATCCCTAACTAATTAATTTAATAACATGTGAACAATAAATAAGTTATGACATATAATTATGTAAATGTGACCATTAAATGTATAGTTGTGAATTTATTATATTTAAATAATAATTATTTTAATTAATTAACTAAATATCTGAATTTTGTATTTTTTAAACTTAATGCCTGATTTTCGCAATTGTGAAACTTGATGCATAAATAGTCTTCCCATTTGGAAACCCTTGTTCACATGCCCAAAAGTAGGTTCCAATCTCGGGCCTAAAGACGAGTCACGAAACTGGGATTGTACTCAATACCTTGAAACAGAAGAGAAATTGGACGTTGAATCCAAGGAGACATTAATTTTGTAAATTCCGTAATTATTCATCCTTGTCATAATATTCCGTGATAAGAAATTCGTTGAAAAAATAAAATGTGTAAATTATAAAATTCATTAAAAAAACAGCTGGAAACTAAAAAATAAATTAATTTTTAATTAAAAATTCAACATTTCACCCTATAACATATTGTCAATATTTTTTCAACTAATATAATCTCACACATTTTTCATATTCGTGAATTACGTTACAAATGTAAAATAGTATGCAACACGATATGTTACATCGTAACATTACCATAACATATTCAATTGCTCACTTTGTATCTCTGATGAACTTTATTTTGCGATTTTGAACGTCTATCCCTAGCACGAGTCGTCATCATGATTTGAATTGTAAGACAAACAATGGAGGATAAAAACATGAACAAAGGTAAACAAGAATTAATTATTGGCTTTAAACTTAAATCCCTACCAAAAGGGGCTAAATGAGACAATGGTATGCCTTTTGTCTCATGACCAATTACAGCATCACTGATGATACAAAGAATGCTGATGATGCCAGTTTCCGTAAAATGGTATAAGACGGTTCTGCATTATTTAATTGAAGTTTCAATTTAATGTTCTGCGAGTTACAGCGAAGGCAGTTTTGAGCTCGCATTGGTCATGTACCTAGGACAGATATAACACATTGAGTCGAACTCAACATTCATAAAGAGTATTTTACGGTGTTACTCTCTTTAAAGCTTCATTCGCTCGCCCCACTACTTGTGGATCATGATCTGGGGGCGGGGGTGATTGGAGGGAAGTACCAAAAACAACCTGAAAGGGCTTCCACTTCTAAGCTACTTTAATAGAACAATCAAGATGATCAAAGAAACCAAACAAAGTATATATCATTCCTGAGCAATGAAATCCACCGCGTCAAACTTGTTTCTACACAATCCAAACTATATATACACTCACATATCGGGGGAAGTTAGGGAGGGAGTCCAGTAACCGGAGGAATAGTAGTTTACAGATACCTTGAAGACGGGCACATAAGAAAGCCGGTGTCAGGAATTTGGACTTGATTGGTTAGATCACTGCAGACGTCGCCCTCAAAAGAGTTAGTGTCGATAAGCAGCTGTCACAAGCCAAGCAAATTCATGTTAAACGACGATGATAAGATTTTGTAGCACTTTATGTTTTCCTTCTCTGAAATCATTACTACGGGGTAGGGAGAGCCATGAAAGCATTTGATGTTTTTCAATTTGCACACTTCCATCTTCCCGGACCAAAGCAAATCGTTATTATAATTTGAACACAATCAGGGAGACGGTTTCCAATCAAATTGTAGATCATTAAAATTATTAAATGCCCCAAGACTATGTAATTGGTTACTCAAGTCCTGCTGTGGCTGATTCATGCTCTGCTCCCGGGCCATTGTCATGCCTACTCTTCCATTCATAGTGTTATTACCAGGTGGAGGTCGAGTTACATTCACCATGGTTGAATGGCCGAGTCCATTACCTGAGATCCCAAAGCCAGCACCACCAAAACCCTGATTACCATTTGCCACTCCATTTCTTAAGAGACCACCATTATTGCTGCTTGACAATATTCCATTTACATTTCTAGCATCATCACTCATCGTCCCCATGCCCATCATACCACTTCCACCAATCTGGGAAGAGTTTATCCTGATTTCATGTAAAATTTTCTGAACAGAGCTTTGCGAATCATTAGCATCCGGGTCACCTGAAAGTCCCGGCTGCTGCATTGAGATATTTGGTGAATTTGAGTTCATGTGTGCTCCTCCGGATAAGCCACTATGTGCCATTTGTTGTGGATTATTAGATGAGGATGAAGTGGGCGATTGGAAAGGAGAAGCACTTAATTGAGGCTGAGGCATGGCACTTGAAGAACCAGGGGATGGCATCTGAATGCTATTACCACTATAGGGACCATTTGCACCAGACATTGGGTATTGCTGTCTTGAATTCATGGAGTTCTGGTGAAGCAGCCCAACAATGGTATTAGCTGAAGAAGTTGCAGGCCCTGAGTTCAGAGAGTCATTGGCATTTGGCATGCCATTAATAGATGCAAGATGCATATTATTGGTGTTTGAGTTCTGACCCACTGCTTGCTGCTGCTGTTGCCTTAACTGAGTCTCGGACTGTTGAGGCTGACCTTGTAAACCAGGCGAAGGATTTGTAGACCTCGGAAACTTAGCCAAGCTCTCTGAGAAGAAAATTAACCATGGCAAGAAAATTATATGAATATATGCAATAACGATTTTTCTCATGTAAAATAGTGAGGTAAATAAACTGGATATGAACTTCAATGGTCGCCATGCAACCCAGAAACTCGCACAAGTTCGATCAGCATTTAACAACACGAGTACAAGCTGAAATGGGAAAAGCTCTATTGCTATTTCGCGGACAATCCACACTGATGTAATGAAAGTGAAGGACCAGAATGATCTATAAAACAATTGATACAGTTTGATTCCAATACTCTTTTGCGCACATTGCCCGGGATGCTTTATATACAAGTTTCCTTCTCTATTTGTGGTAATAATGACATTAAACAATTGTAATGTGTGTGTGTGTGTGTGAGAGAGAGAGAGAGAGTAACTTGCTCTGTCATTCTTGTAAGCCATGATGCAATCTACAATACAGGTTTTGACTTCCACAAAATTCAACTGAGATTTTCTTAAAGGGATTAGGTAGTGGGCTGGTTTGGCCAAACCAATCTGGGGTTCTCGTTAAACCCTCCTGGTTCTAAAGGTTTCGATGGGGTATAATGCAAAGCTGTCCGATTTTGGTAAATATGGCTTACTGTCCAATTCTGGTTTACTGGCTGGACCGGACGTCTAGTCCGATTTTGGTAAATATGGATTCATACACATCTTCACTGCCTCTTGTTAATATCAATTTTGCTAACATTTTCTGGTTTATTTATAATTGTCAATTAAGAGGAGATATTTTCTCTCTTTGTTTTCCTAAATTATAGCTAAAATTTCCAAATATTCAACTGCACCTCATCCTTGTTGTCCAAGGTTGTATTATAAATCCAGTTTTTCCCATTTGGCTCCATCAAGGGACATACGCACCATCAATCAAGAGATAATCTTCTATTTTCTGATCATCCCTTCACATTTCATATTTGCCCTCAGTTTTTATGGTTACCATTCACCCTTGCTAGCCAGTGCACGAAATGGAATTGTTCAAGCCATTGTTAATTATAGTCTCTTCATTTACTTCCCATAGAGGATAATAGTACCATTCATGGACATGATCATTTTTTCTCCTTTAAGAACGTGTACATTCCAACATTCTATGTTTTACGCCCATCCTTATATGAAATGAAATAAGCGTGCAGAAATAATCAAGAAAAATGATTTTATGCTTACCCATAGGACCAGTACCAGTTTCACGGCTATAATCAATCAAATCTTTCATGCTATTCACCACTTCTGATATCTGAAGTGTTCACAAGGAAATATTATTTTCCGAAAATAAAAAGAGACAAATCAAAGAGATGATCATTTAGAAGCAATAGTAATAAATGATGAGACGAATATAGCTATCACAACCAGTAAAATGCATCATTAGTATTATTGTAGTATTTTCCATGTTCATAAGAGTGTCTATGTTTTTGCTTTACAAATATGATATTTTTTTGGCATTTCAAATATTATCAAGTCTTAATTCTATTTTGGAATTTTTCATTTCCAGGATTCTAGCTTTATTAAGAACTGGGTCGGATAAATTTTCTAGTCATAAATCGGGTATAGAGCATAGTAGTGAAAGAACTTAACACGTTGATATCTAGAATGACAAACCCTTTGTCCGTACACAAAGATATAGAAGTCATTTAGAGTATAATCAAGTCATTACTGCAATTTTTGTATTCAAGATCCGTGAAGCCAATAATCTGGTCACGAAGGACTAATCATAAAATCAGGATCTACTTAATCAAATTGTATTCTAATTCAGAAAATCAGTAGTTTAATCTTTATGGACTATTCTCAATGTTTCCCTCAATTCTACCATATATGGGCAGATGGTTGCTGAAGTCACTCACTGATTTTGAAAACTCAAAGCAGGAATTGACTAATATAAAGAATATGTATGTTACCTGTAGGCACCGGACGTATCTCTTTGTATATCCCAAATCATTTACCAATGGGACTTCCAAAGATTTAGCCAACTGACGAGCTGAAGCAACAAACCTGGATAATTACAATATACTAATCACTAAACATTTCATAAATATATCAACTGGATAAACACACACTGATCCTCAATTCCCTGCCACCTTATTACATTCAAAATACTGCAAAATATGTTGTGTTCAAATACTCTCTGACAAACATAGCTCTCGTAACATTTGCTTTAAAGTTTCCTTCACAAGCATTAAAGGTATGTGACAACTTCAATGGTGGAAACAATTGCATATTCAAATTAATATCCCAGACATTGCTATGGAAAACCGAAAAAATTAGCAATTTATAATTATGTCAACCTGTAGAAAAGCTCCAAAACAAACAAATTTGGAAACATATATTTGCTCCCAAATAATTTTTTATTCCCTTGCACATATTATTGTAAAACCCAATACCATTTTTCCATAGGCTAAATTCAACTCAATGATCTAGCACTGCTATTACCCACTGACAGGCAAGAAACTACACGTACACCAGCTGAATTGACCTTGTTAAGAAGGGCGGTAGTCGAAAGGGAGAAAATGTTGTCATGCACTGTCAAGAAGACAGCATGCAGCGACCACTAGATGTAAATCTTAATCCACCTCGCTCTTTAATTTACAACTCCTTGCTCTTTAATTTACAAAAAGTTGCACAAATAACTTTTGTTGGCTCAAAAATCATTCAAATTAAGAATACTTGGAACATAGCATGTCTCAAAAACTGTCGACAACCAGCATAATCCATTGACCTTGAACACAAGGCAGAACTGGACATTCTTCAAAGACCCATTCACAACAGAAATTTTGCTGAGCCAGATAGGTACAGAGAATAAGTAAAATAAAAAGGTAAAGCGAGATGTGTCCAGAGATGCAGAGCAGGCGTTCTCAATGCACGTTGATACAGAACCACGGTGTGTAGGCAGACTTGGCAACTTTAGGCATCCCTTTGAAGTCATATCATAATGCATACGCATATATATACATTTATGTGCATGAAAGCATGTGCAGGTGTATATGAGTGCACGTATCTACCTAATGTGTCCACAAAGTACATTATATTCCATTGGTCTTTGTGCATGTGAGAGAAAAGGTTGGAATAAAGTCTTCAAATTCAGAAAGATGGTAGTGTTTTTTCTTAACAAAAGCATCAGAAGGACCATTCATTTTCAAAATTAATATACACATTTATCACATTCGCATTTTATGAAGATTCATGCCACTTTAAAAACACAATGCAATAAACAAGTACTCACACATTGTAGTTATTTTGTAGCTCAGGAGAAGCAGTATTTGATGAAGCATTCTGAGTTGCAGCCTGGTATTTTTGGGCAGCAGCCCCAAGTTGGCTAACCTGCAGGGTACAATAAAGTGAGATAATAATTACAACAAGGAGCACATGAACATTAGTAAGACACGGGAAACAGACACCCTGAATCAGGCAGAAAAAATAAAATAAATAATAGAGCTGAAAATCGAACGGCAGAAGTGGTCCCATAATGATCAAAAACTGAAACCAATTAACAGACTTCCGAAATTCTATAACCCCAGAGGAAACATCGAACGACTTTAGTAAAAAGATGCACCTACAAACTACAAAAGGTGATGGAAGGGGAATACATGCAGTA
The DNA here is from genome assembly GCA_903798325.1 of Fraxinus xanthoxyloides. Classification (NCBI taxonomy): domain Eukaryota; kingdom Viridiplantae; phylum Streptophyta; class Magnoliopsida; order Lamiales; family Oleaceae; genus Fraxinus; species Fraxinus xanthoxyloides. Next base: position 7,634 of record CAIGRL010222613.1, read on the forward strand.
CAGAGTAAAAATAAAAAGTAACATTATATTCCCGGGATTGTATCCAATGGTGGAGAGGGGCCTGGGGCACGTGTCCCCAGGTTAGCTGAATTTATTTATTTTTTGCTAACAAATCAATGGGCCCACTCTCAACCTCTCATAAGTACATCCTCTTTCCCCTACTCCCAAAGACTCCCCCAATTCCCAATTCGCCACTTCCAAACAGTGGCGAAGAACCCTAGGTGCTTAATACTCAACCCTCTCGTTGTCACCAGGCTTCTCTTCTGTCTCCAGCTCATCTGTCTCATTTCCCCGGATGCTCTTTAGAAACTTGGGTATGCCACCCTATCCCTTTCTCCGCTCAATTAAATACCAATAACTATTTAATCTTTACAATATTCAGTGAATCTTATTAAATTTTAATCTTTATAACTTTTAATGAAATTTTTACTTATAACAAATGTTACTCTCATATTTACGTTTTTCTATTAATGAAGTCTGCCCAAGTTCCCAATTTCAGTGTATTCTATATTCTTCTTTGCTTTACTGGAGAATTTTTTTATGAAACTGAAGGTTTTTGGAACCGAAAGAATTGAGTGAATTTTTCTGTTTAATTGATCAGAGAAATGATGAGGAGTTAATGGAACCGATGTTCCGAAGACAATAAATGCCGCCATTACTGCAATGTCATTGGAGGAAATTGCTTTCCTCAAGCTCCTGTTCAGGTACAAAAGAATTAAGAGCTTCATTTTCATTTGAATCCCTCGTTATCTGACAGTTTTGTCGTGGAATTTTGACAGTTCCCAGTATCAAATGCATGTTTAGTAAGAATTTCTAGTGAGATTTATGATATGATGTGGTTTTTTAACTTTTTACTCCCTAGGCATAAAATATTTACTCTCATTAAAGATGGCTTTTAGTTCTTAAAATGTTGCAGGTGATTTTTTCCAAAAAAAACTCTTTGATTATGGGATGAAGTTTTTGAAATCAGAAAGTTAATAGATCTACTAAAAAGAATTTAAAAGGAAGAAAATATAGGTCGATCAATGATGAGGCTGAACATCTTATCCATAATATCGACGACGTGTTATTATTTTTGGAGTTTTTTTGAAACTCGTTTCTACAATACTATATTACTATTGTTGCGTTAATTCAGAATATTTTTCGTTAATTTGTGCTCCCAAGAGATCAATATCCAAAACGGTGATATTGGATGGATCCAAAATTTCATAAAAGCGCATATTAAATCAAAACAGAAATTAAATTTCAAATTCGGGTTCTAAATCACTGACCTGCGGTATTAGCAATCTTCTGGGAATAAGCTCTTCATGACGCCGAGCACAGAACTCCCAGGAGCATATCTGACAAAGTATTGAAGGAGCAGTTCTTAAATAGCAGCTCTGCGAATCTAAGAAAACTAAAACAAAACCATTTGTTCATAGAACAACCTTGAGATCTGGAGAGAATACTATTCGAAGTTGTCCATCACGAACAACACGAAGTTGCTCAAAAACGCTCTCCTGAATGGCTTTTGCATAGTCTAGAACAATCTGCCCAGATGAATTCTGATACTCCCTAGGCATATCAATGTAGAGTAGTTCTTCCAACGTACCACTTTCATACTTTATTTTGAATAGTCTTGGAAGGACCTCAAAAGTTGCCTCTGACAGACATTAACAAACATTAGACAATGAAGTATTTTTTTATTCATTTATCGACTTTCTTATTTCTTCTTATTTCCCCATTTTCATTGGGTTGGGGTTGGTTTAAAACTTCTAAATGGAAATTCTAAAACTAAACAGAGAAGTTAGGCGCGTATATCCATAGTGACCCGGAAAGCAATAAAAACTGGGAAATGAGCATCATATCAGCGGTTAGCAAAAGAGCTGATAAGGATCAAGTCTCCAAAGGCAGAAGGAAACGTACCAAATCCACGACCAGGTTTTCGGTTGCATATTTCACAGTGCCAAACAGCCTGCACACAAGTATAAAATGATTACATCACAGATCCCAGTATCACACAATAATAGGCAAACCGCACACGTTGAGAGCCATAACAAATATAGATTGTAGGCTACAAGCACTAGGCTATAATGTGTAAGTATTAATAATTGCACAATGGACCAGGACAGTTGCTGAAGTTAGAAACTGTCTACGATGCAACAAACCTGGGGGAAAACTCCAGTAGTTTGGCGGCAGCTTCCATACATAGAAACACACCACTTTTTCTTGGAATTGGGTGCAAAATATTCTGCAACAAATTTTCTCCAGAACTCGATATTATTATCCTACAAAATAGGTCAGCAGAGTTTTCAATAATAGGCAAACCAAAATATCAAACAAAAGACACTTTCACAACTTATTTTTCTTGTTCTTCTGAAAATATATATATATATATATTACTTCAGGTCTGTGTTGTTGCTGATACATATAATGTGTCAGTCGTCGGGCACACATCCCAGGCTCGTATATTGGTTTGACTGGAGACCTAATAGGCAAATTCTGAAGTTGTAATTGTGCTTGCATTGGAGATCTTGGTTGAGGCATAGACTTTAAGAGTTGCTGTTGTTGCTGATGCTGGATTTGCATGAGCCTCTGTTGATGCAAAATCTGTGCAGCTGCAGCCACCTGAGATGACTGTCTGGACAGAAGATGCTGCTGATGCTGTTGATGCTGCTGTTGCTGCTGCTGCTGCTGCTGTAAAAACAAAGACGCTTCTGAATGTTGTGGTTCCGCTTTGACATTCGCCAAGCTTCTCATATTTGGTAATTGTTGTGGTTCCAATTTGACAGTACCAAGATTTCGCAAAGTATGCAACTGCTGTGATGTTTGATCATGCATCACTTGTTGCTCTAGCTTAACGGGTCCAACACCTCCTAATCCAGATTGCATTGTTTGAAATTGTTGCTGCTGTTTTTGTTGGGGGTTCCCGGGAAGAGAAAACTGCTGCTGATTATGCTGAAAATTGTTAGGATCAAGTTGTTGGACTTTTTTTTGGTCTATCAACATCTGATTGCTGGAAGTGGTTGGCAATTGTTGCTGGCCTTGAACTTGACCAGATGAGTTTGGATTCATTGTGATAGATGAAGACATACGAGATGAAGAAGATTGATTAAATCCCATCCCATCGCCGACGCTCGAGAGTGGATCGGTCTCAGCCCCGTTATCAATAAGCCCCCGCTGGGAGCCAGAACTTGGACCACCATTACCAAATGACTGATGGAGCAAAGAAGAAACATTGGGCCCATTCCCTAACATGTTCATGCTAAATTGGTTTTGCGGTGTTACAAGAGGCTGGAACGCATTCTGTGAAGAAATACCACCCCGTTGACCTCCCAACAAACTAGAATTTGATCTCAACAGAGATGGTTGAATCGGCTGGGATCCGCCTTGTTGATTGGGAGGCCCTTGAGGCACCATTTTTTGCCAAAAACAACAGAATCTAATCTACAAAACCCTCAGTCCACTATACTGCCTAAAGTAACATTAAATCTTAACACCCCCCCACCTTCAGAGTACATAAAACAAGATTTACAAATTACACAAAATGCAGAAGACAGCATATAAATTAGCTAGAAATACCCAACCAACATCAGAATTATGAAAATGTTCTTTCTGCAACATAATAAAAAGATAAACCTTGGCTAGAATTTACTGCACTGTGTTCTGAAAAATTCAAGATAAAGATTAAAGAACTCGATATTAACCTAAATTTCATCATTTTCTTCTCGAGTTATAATCTTTCGCCATCCTTCTCAACAATCCCTGCATTAAATAGTCAATGTTTAATTCAGATTTCTAAATTTCACCCTGTAGCGAAAATTAAAGGAAAAGAAGAATAGAACAAAACTGAACGGAGGGAGCATATCTTAAAAATAAAACCATGTTCCACAACAGAAAACATATGTTCTAGCTCAGAAAAATTGAAGCTTTTCTGAACAAAAATTTGCAAAAATTGAACTTCATGAACAATTATTTTGATATTTATTAAAATAAAAGAATCAATTAAAAAGAAACCCTAAATCTTGAAATCCAAAACTCAAATGCAACAATATTCTATAGGAAATGTACATATATTTGGTTCATATATACATAACACATATTTTCCCATAAATTTCAGACCAAAAAACATTAAATTAGTTTTGAAAATAGAAATCAGCAAAATGAAAAGTAGCCTTACCAGAGCAGGATTTAAAAGTTGGGTGTCTTAAAATGACTAACATGGAATTAATACACTCCCACTACTCTTCTTCCTTAGCATCAAATTAACCAATTCTTGGAAAATCCAAATGAAAACATACAAGTGAAGATAATATCTGTGCTGCGAAGTTGTCCTTACGAAAATCTTGATTAACTAGAGAGAGAAAAAGAACACAGTTTTATTGAGCAGCTGAGCTTTACTTTTTAGAGAGAGAAAGTATGGTCGGAGAAGAGAGAGTGCGCATGTATGTATATGGAAGTTTTATTGTGGACATCAAAATTGTATTGGATCGGATTGAATATTTTCTTCATTTCGTTCTCTCTCAAATGAATGAATTGGAAATGTGCATTTGTTGATGTATGTGTCTGTGTGTCTGTGTGTATGTATGTATGTATGTATCTAATGTACATATGTATGTATGTGTCAGATTTTTCCTATTGGCAAGTAAGCGATGAGGACGGGACTAAGAGGAGAATGAGTGCAATATGATATGTTATTGATACTTACACATAATAAGTAACGGTGTTATTAGATCATGACAGGATAAGTTCACTCAAACAATCGTCCATCCAAAAATTGTTCAAGTTTAAATTGAAAGTTGTGAAATATATACAATTTATTGATGATGTATGAATATAAGAGTTTCCATAGGCATTTAGAGCATCTCCAACTATAATGTAAAATAAGTCGAGATTATGATTTAAGGGCATGTTCGATCGTGTTTAAAATTCAATTAAAATTGAAAATATAGTCATTACTGAGTCTCGTTCGTCTAATAAAAGTCAACGATAACGACTAGTTTTTCAATTTTAATCTCTACCGAACACATCATAGATATATAAAATGGCTGGAAGCTATACAGAGAAAATGTAAATTGAATTTTTCGACAAAAAATCAAAGAGAGATAAAAAGTGGATTTAGATCTTTCTATTAAAATTGAATTAATCCATCGAAATGTAAATAACGATGTAAGAAGTGATTTAAGATATATCAATCTTCAGTCAATTTATTAGGAGAGTGTTTGGTAGAGATTAAAATCGAATTAAAATTGAAAAACTAGCCGTTATTTTCAATTTTAATTGGATTTTAAACTGTACCAAACAGACCTTAAATATGTATTTACATAAGTATGTATATGGATCTATATGTATGTATTTGAAATGAGCATTTTTTTATTATTATTATATGTATGCATGCATTTTATTTAAGATGTGATAATAGGGGATTGAGGGTTATTGCTCAAAGGCTGCACAGCTTGCCCCCTGGTTTCCTTGTATTTACTGAATAACCCAGAATTTGTGGATGTGTAAATCATGGTCGAATTTGAATCACAAATCGTGAGAGGTGTAAATTCAGGTCGAGCTCAATATAGAAAACGTCATTGGTATAAATTTAGGGTAACGTTCTTGGCCTAGTCTCTAATTCTGCAGGCTACTTACACACTTTTATTAATTTCTATCCAAAATTTTTTGTGGCTCAATCATAAGTCTGACATAATTTGTTTAAGGGAAAAATAAAATATTTCGTATGGATTAAATAACCGATTGCACGTTTTTAAATCATTTTTTTCTTTTTTAGATACGTTACTTAGTATAACTATAAACATTTTTTTTGTTAGAATATAATGAAAGTTTTGCAAGTTAGAAAAGATAATATTTCTAAAAGATGATATAACTCAAAAGAATATTTGCTTTCATGACATTGATTTAAAATAAGTGAAAGCGAACGTTTAAGTTTAATCATACATTTCTTGAAATTCATAACTTTTCAATCACACATTCCAATAGTTTCTATTAAAATCTACTAGACATCTGATTTTTATCTAAACCAAATAGAAGCTAAAATGTATAGACTCTAATTGTCTTATAAAATGTGGATGTGATGGAATGATGTAGTGAAAATGATAGAAACAACTCATTTCTCAAAGCCTGCCATAATCTAGATCAAGTATATGAGAAATTACCTTTCCCACCAATAACAAGTTTTAGTTACTTCTCCAAGCCTCAATCGGTGGTTCGTTGGTGGGAGGGGAAGGATTGGGATTTGAGCAAGAGAGCAGGTCGCTTGCTACGGTAGCCTGAAGGCGGCTTGAGCAAGAGACGGAGAGAGAAGAGCAATGTCTGTTTGTGGCTGCGCTGGACTTGACCTTTAGGCTTTAGGGTTTTGTTGAAGTTGTCTTTTTTTTTTTTTTTT
>CAIGRL010222618.1:0-12210 GCA_903798325.1 Fraxinus xanthoxyloides
TGAGAAAAGGATAACACGTGAACGTGGGAGATGCTTGACGGCATGATAAAAATGTTCGAGCACCGACAGTAGAGACTAGGATAATTGCACTAACAAACAATCACCGACCAAGCGTAAATAACCAAGAAATCAAATTGATAAATATAGAACAAGCAAGAAAGGTTTCTTGAGAGTATTTTTCTTGAGTGTTTTCTTATGTATTAGAATCAATATGTCAATGATCCTCTCCCGATCAAAAAGCCCCTTACAATTTACAAAGACCATCTATTTATAATGTTCTGGCCGATGTGATGTCCATTAGATCAGAACCACGTGACTTCATCTCCTTGACTGAAGCCTTATGTCACTAAGCCTACCATAAAATAAATACATTGACAACTGGTCAGTCGTCTAGACCTTATGCTGACACACCTGACATTTTTTATTACAAACGTTACATCAATCATTTCTATAGATTGCCTCCAAATCTTGTATGAGACAGCTTCAACTTCAGGGACTTTGGAAGAACTAAAGGCTTTGGCCAGAGGGAACTTTGTATTGGTTGTATTCTATATGAAGAGCTTCAGCTTCTCCTTTGATTTCTTACATAGCGCTTCGGCTGCACAGTTTCAACCATTTAGGCAATGTTTCGGCATAGGAACTTCAGCCTTTAATTGACTGTAGGCGAGGCGTAACAAATTCTTTAGCCTGATTCTAAGCTTTTTCAAGTAATCCTTACTGCTCTAGTATTCTGCTAATTCCTAGCAAAAACAAGAATACCTAATGCAGAAGGAAAGAGATGAAATTCATAGTTCCACTAAGACTATGTTCCAATGAATGTTTCTTCCTTTGAAGGGAAAGTTCAAATCTTTCTTGGTCCCAAATTCAGAAAATAGATTCATTTACCCGTTTCTAATCCAACGAATCTTGATGATGGTGATCAAGCTAGATTTGATCTTAGGGCATATATGCTTTAAAAGATCAATGTTGTGAATAAGGCCTTAGATGGTGCTGTTCCACTCAGAAACCCAAACAAGATCCATTAAGCAATGCGTTACTCTCTTCTCTCTGGTGGCAAACGGATCTGCCCCGTAGTTTGCACTTTGCATTGCCTCCTGTTAGCTTGTTGGTGGCAACGAATCCATAGCTATGCCATCCGCGTGCGCTTTGGAGATGGTGCACGCTACCTGTTTGATGCACAACGACCTTCCTTGTGTGGATAATGATGATCTTTTTCGCCGAGGGAAGCCTTCAAACCACAAGGTTTTCGGAGAATATGTCACTGTATTAGCAGGCTGCGTGCTTATTACACGTGCATTTGAGCATATAGCAACCGCCACAGTAGGGGTAACAGTGGAGAAAACTCTTCGTGTGATTGGTGAATTAGCTACATTTGCTGGATCAGAAGGGGTGGTAGGTAGGCAGGTGTCTTATTTAAAATCTGGAGCAATTCTAGGGGACGCGTCTGATGAGGAAATTGCAAGGCTGAGAAAGTATTCGAGATGTGCCAGATTATTGTTTCAGGATGGGTGATATTCTTGATGTAACCAAATCTTCTAAAGGATTGTGGAAAACTACAGGGAAGGATTTGATTGCTAATAAACTTACTTATCCAAAGTTGATTGGCATTGAGAAATCAAGTGTTTGCCGAGAAATTGAACAGAGATGCTCAAGAACAGCTTATTGTATTTGATCCAGAAAAGGCNGGACGCGTCTGATGAGGAAATTGCAAGGCTGAGAAAGTATTCGAGATGTGCCAGATTATTGTTTCAGGATGGGTGATATTCTTGATGTAACCAAATCTTCTAAAGGATTGTGGAAAACTACAGGGAAGGATTTGATTGCTAATAAACTTACTTATCCAAAGTTGATTGGCATTGAGAAATCAAGTGTTTGCCGAGAAATTGAACAGAGATGCTCAAGAACAGCTTATTGTATTTGATCCAGAAAAGGCTGCTCCACTAATTGCCAAGGCAAATGACATTGCTTACAGACAAAAATAACATTTCTATCTAGTTTAACATATTAAACACGAAACTTATAGTTCGATTACATGCAGTAAATAAAATAGCAAAATAGTTAGACGCTGTATGGAAATCCTTTAGCAGGCCTCGTAACTACTTTGCATATGCTTGTATCAATGAAAGCTGTAACTTTACGGAAATAATTATTTTACCATTTATACATACAGGGGAAGAAAGATGAGAATTGATTCAAAGCTTCAATTGCATACTTCAAAAAGAAAAAAAAATCTTCACTGTATATGATGTATAATACTAACAGAAAAAAGGCAGCATAAAAGATGGCATAATTAACTTCTTTTTCTTTATTGATATTGTCCAATGGTATTCATCCTCTACCAAACACTTCATTAAGGTATTGGCTATGAAATGAAATAAACACGCTTAATTTTCATAAAATTCTAGATTACACGAAGTTTGATCAGATATGATAGAAAACATGCCAAGAATGAAAGGTGCAATTAGAGAAAACTATGAGCAGTAGTAACAGCCCAACACCAGCAGTTTCGACTAATGCAGAAGGTTAATGAGATTCAGCCATCTCCCACTTTTCTTGTAATAATCATACCAGCTTCTGAAAATTTGGTAGTGTTAGGCAAATTGTTGTCAAACGACCTCCCTGAACGATGATGTTAAGTATCGTTTATTTTAGTCGGCCTCGACCAAATGAGTGAAGGTAAATTGGCCCCACAACTTGGTAAACTAATCCCGTAACCCTGTTGGGCCATTTGAAACGGTCTAATTAATTAGTGTTGTTCATGGTCCAACCCGAACTTAGATGACTTCTATTTGTTGACAACCCACTTTACTGTCTTCTATTGGGCCTTATTATTCTTGTTGGGCCAAACCCTAAAATCCTATACCTAACCTATATATGTTACCTACTCGTTACTATTCTTGTGCGAAAGAAAAAGACTAGCCTAGTGTGTGAGAAAGTGGCGTGATTTTGGCTGTGTGCTTCTCTGCCATTCTTGTAGTTGTGTGCTACTGTGTTTCTCCCTCTTGTCTTCTGTTCTGTGTGGCTGATTGGTGGCTATAGTATTCTTTCATCCAAAGTTTCCTTTGTGGGTAGAGACTTTGAAGCAACCCTTTGGTTTAAGGGACTGGGTTTGGATTTTCTCTTTGTGGTGCCGATTGATCGAGACTGAGCCCGGAACTTGGTGCAAAGTTGGCTGCCATTACTTCACAGGTGGTAGAAACAATTATTAATCCTTTATCGTAAGGACTGGAGGTGGGACATTGACGAAAAGCACACTAGGGAACGGCCCTGTTTCAGCATAAAAGTACATCCAGAGCCCTACGAGCTCTTAGCCTCTAAAATGCTTAGGAAAATTTTTCCTAATGCATTGGACCTGCTAGATTCTATCCTAAAATGCTTTGAATGGTATGCAATGGGGGTAAATCCTCCACATGAAGAAGCTTTTAGAAACCAAATTCAACATGTATGTGTAAATTGACTCTTGTAAGAGAATAGTGCCGACCTTAATGGAAAACTGTGCTGTTTCAACCACTTCCCTTTCTTCGGTATCAAGAGCAAACCATTTCTTGTCTAAGGTAAGAGGAACCGCCCTCCACTCGTTCGATGTCTATATATTGAAGAAGAAAAATGAAGTTCGTTAAATAGCGAGCCAACTTAGAATGCAAGATCTTGCACAGATAACGTACCTTGATGTAGTTTAACAGATTTGCTTTAACGGCAACATAATCCTCAATATGCAAGACCACTAGTCGCCATGCAAGGTCAGCCCTTAGGCGATCTTCAAATATTTTATTTTAGAACTTCTTTTTGAATAAACATCCTGGATAATCCATTCAACATTTCTTGTCGATCGAAAGTAGAATTTTATCAACTTCGACTTTGAGAAGCTCATATCGACCTATGCAATTGTAGGTGATAGAGTTAGCCTCATGTTTGACCATCATTATTTGAGGAAAATGGAGTTTTGAATATTGATTTTCAGGAGAATGTGTGGTTGAAAATGAATATATAAAAAAGAGCTTGAAAATAATGGTCATCAATGATCTAACAGAGACTTAATAATATTCTATAAGCAATCCACACATTTTGAAAAATAATAGTCTATCATTTTTATATAATCTAACACTTCATTCCCCTTTTTGATATTTTGTGACAAATAATTTGCACTTCAGAAAATAACTCAAGCCTATCAGTATTAGAATAATTGTCGTTTCTTTAAGCTTATCACACCATTATTTCAAACAATCATCATTTATGGTCTACAAACCCCGTTTGAGTTCCATTTTTCCTTTTTTCTTTTTTATTGTGAATATGTTTTGGAATAGTAGATTGATGGGGAATGTGTGGTTAAAAAATAAGGAAAAATTTTGGATTTGCATATTATGTTGGCCTTGTTCGATTCCCATTTTTTTAAAAATATATTTTTCTCTCTTTTCTTTTCGACTACACATTCTTCATTAAAATAATATTATACATAAACCAAAAAAGTTTTCTTTCTTTTTAACTACATATTCTTCATTAATTTACTATTTCAAAATATATTTTTAATAAAGAATGGGGTTCAAACACCCCCCCACCCCCCTCCCCCATTATTTTATTGAAGAAGGTGTAATTGAAAAGAAGAAAGAGAAAAATATATTTTAAGAAAATTGGGATGATTAAATCAAATAGAATCTGAAAAGTATTTCATACTTTTGAAAGTATTCAAACTTCAACTTAAGTGAAGGAATAGTTTGACCAACTATATATAAGAAATAATCGACTTTAATGGTCTGTTTAGGAGTTTTAGCCTTTTAGGGTAGCGGTTATGAGCGCTTTTTATAGTATCGATTTCGAACGTTTATGAGACAATCGATCTTGAGTGATTTTAGTCGCAGTTTTTAAAAACAGTCTAGCCCATACTTAGAAGTTTGTTATACACCGATTATGAATTTTTTTAAAAAAAATAAAATTACATATATGTTCCTTATAGTGAAATTTTCAGTTTATAGTTTATTGTATAATTTTTTATTCATAAGTGATATTTTACCTAACATATAATTAATATTTGCTTAAAATTTTAAGTTGTTTTTACTTAGAAGTAAATTTTGCAGTTATGAGTTAATTATGTGTATTTAAAAATTTTTACACAAGTGCGATTTTTTTACTTAAAAGTAACGTCAATGTTTTATAAGCGATTTTTTTTTTATTTTTTATTTTTATCTTATTAGTAATATTTTTAATTTATAAACAAGTTTTTAGACAATTAATTTTCATCTTAGAAGTAATATTTTACTCATAAGTAAATTTTTTTAATTATAATATAAATTTTTTGCTCATAAATTTTTTTTTTAGTTAATATATTTATATTTATAAATTATTTTAAACAAAATATATTAGTTGTAAATAATTATTTTATGAAGAAGAAGGGAACTTAAGAAATAGTGAAAAATGTCAATTTGGATAGTTGAGAGAACCGATTAAAATTACACTACACCGATTTTAGGTGATTTTTAAATCATCTAAAATTGATGACGCTCAAAAAAACTAGCAAGCTCATGTTCTTCCAATCTCTCATAAACGATGCCACTTAAAACCAATCAAAACCAATGATGAGAAAAAAAACTCCCAACCAAGCCTCCTTCTATTTATGGATCATGTAGTTGGATTGTCTTATGTGGAAACTTGTTGCTGACTGAATGACGGAGATTCACTCCAATAAAATAATTTTACGCATGAACTCTTCTTCTCTATTTCTTAATAACACATATTTTAAAAAAATCACTTTTCACAAATTTTTTTTTTTTTTTTTAAAAAAAATCTCTACCAAAATTTCAGTGGGAGGGAAGTCAAATAATAAAATTATTAGGAAAATTCTATGTGTACATAATTTGTGTACATAATGATGTCCATAATGTGATGTGGACAAAATCCTGATATTGATGTGAAAGTGTGAAATTTGAATAAAAAGTTGAATTCAGTACCACGTGTAATTATGGACACCATTATATGTAACATTATATACTTGCAGCACTAATCTTCATTTTATCATGTGAACTGTCCACCAGGAAAAAACTTATAATTTTCAATTTTTTTTTGAGTGCAACTCGGTGCATGTGTGCCATTTGTCATTGAGATGCGAGAGTGCACACACCATTTCTATCTATATATAGAGGGTGGGAGTAAGCAATTTGCGTACTTCTACGGCTCGACAAGAACATTGTAATTGGCTGATGTAATTTGCATTGGTGATGGATAAAAGAAAATGGCTAAATATGGCAAATTGGCAATGCTATTTGAACTGAAAAAATTGAAGCTCTTGTCGAAATTAGCATGCCTTTACATAGAAATTAATTATACTTCAAAATCGTATGTTTGCACTTATTTAAGTTCCGGTCTGTTTCTCATTGTTTTAATATAAAAATGAATTTTTTTACTCTCTTTTTTTCAAAATATTGGGGCCCACTATGAGAGAAAGAGGTCAAAGATTGCGGCTCAACAATTGTAATAACGGTAAAAATTCTTCTTTTAATTGAAAACAAACGGGGCTGAATAGGCATTGAAAAAAATAATTCAATGGTTTAAACGTTTAAACTCTAAACTTCAACAAAAATAGCACATAGCCCATAGGACACAAAAAAAAATAATAATAATAATAAAAACCTTAAAAAAAACGCTACGCCAGAATTGGTAGTTTGGTACTTTGGTTGCAGAGAGTTGACGTCAAAAGCAAGCAAGCACCTGCCCTACAAACCAACACCTGTATGGCTTAGTCTTCCACAAGCAACCACGTTTGAACACCACCCCACTCACCCCACCCCATTATATATCAACACCAATTCTCGTCTTATCTTCTTGGGAACACAGACAAAAACACACAAAGAGAAGTAAATTAACAAGCCTGTGGGGAGGTCTGAAAATGGCTGTTGGAAATGGTGGAAGAAGCCTAATGGGCCCCCTCTTAGTTGCCAACTTTGTGGTGTATCTCATTTTACTGGGACTCGCCGGTTGGTCTCTCGATAAATACATCGACGGCGAGCAGGACCATCCCCGTTAGTTCTCTTTCTTTTCCAAATACTTAATTCTACATTTCTGCTTTCAAAATGCAATCGTTAATTTTCTCTATCCATTTTGTGTTGATTCTTGTTAATTACTTTCTTGTGTTCATATGCTTCTGTTTTCTTCAAATTTTCCATTAATCTCTCTGCCATTCTCTACTTTTAAGTTTGCCAAACACGTTTTACGAAAGTAACTTTTAAAACATGTCTGACCATGAAAAGTAGCGTAAAAGAAAGGAAAAATAGATGGCATGAGTGCAAGAAAGGCATGTCTGTATCTCATTATCAGGGCAGGGTGGTCCTACCAGAAATCAGAGGCGATTGTGTAAGGGGGATGAAGCTATAAAATTATGAACGTGTCAAGTAACATTCTGTAGCAGGACTCGAGCATTTAGATAGTAATACAAATCACCTCGTGCTTTACCTTTTGCACTTATTAAAAATCAGTTGCAAAAATGCAGTTTTAATTTTTAAATCTTTTCTATTGCACCAGATCTTGGTGGGAATCCCTCAACAATTTTCCTTTTGATATTTGCATTAATTGCTGGAGTGATCGGAGCATGCTCGGTGTTTTCTGGTTTTGTGCACCATCGAGCGTGGAATAATGCTAGTCTTGCTAGTGCAGCTTCGTCGGCAATTCTCGCATGGGCTATGACTGCCCTTGCTTTTGGGTACTGATATCCTGATCCCCATCCCAAAGTTAATACACATTAATATATCAGTCGAAATCTTCACTTACATCCATTTTTTTACCCTATCTCAATACAGTCTTGTTTGCAAGCAGATTATAATGGGAGGGCATAGAGGAAAACGCCTGGTAAGTCGTCATTCTGAAATCTCTTTTACCATATTGGTAAGTTGACTGAATGGGGCCCGAACCTGTCTCTGTTGCTTAATTTTATCCATAACGACGTTCAGTCCAACATACCAAACCTCGTACTAAACGATTTTAACGTACGGAAATTAATCACAGCAAACATTGGAAGCATTTATAATAATATCAGGACTCAGCCAGCTACTATATTTGCTGCTTCTACATGCCGGCATGTTTAGCAGCAGATTTGGACCAGCTTACCACAGCTAAGACACTCGATGCGGTGGCTCCAATCAGACGGACATCTCCCGAAAACTGGCTCTCCATCTGATATCAGATAAAGGACTCTACTCTGATAAACCCCTAGCCGGGTTATTGCTCTTTGTAATATGTCAAGAGTACCATTACATTTAGCCAAGTGTTTGTTTTTTGTTCTCTTGGGTTCTTTAGTTTTCACAAAGGGCATACATTGAAATCCAAATCCTGTATTACGGACTATAGGTTCATAGAATGTTATTGTGCATGAGAATCACAAAACTTCTGTGAAATAAATTTGATCTTCCAATCCAATACATATGGTTTAGTGCAACCACCAAATTGATAGCAAAAAATCAAACATAACAAATAAATCAAGCTTGCACACCACCTCGCCGCCTTATAAACAATCGTATGTTCTTATAACAAAAACATTTTCAATATTTAAAGGACCACTACACTTAAAACATGCCAAATCCATCAAATCTTGCTACAACAGGATAAATTCAAAGGTAGAATAACAAATGGGGTGTCACAATTCTACAACACTACAGATTCACTGCTGTCCCTCGCCAGATTCGGGTTTTGAAGCCTCCTTGATCTCATCCCCAGCATCATCCTGAAATCAAAATAAATAAACAAAAAACTCAGCATTATAAGTAACATAGCACGTTTTACAAGAATGTTGTAAGGAACTAATCCAAATTCATTCCATATTTAACGGGTGAAAAAAAATAATGAACAAATAATGTGTTAGAAGTGTGATTCTTGACTAGGATTGGAGCGCCAGATCAATTCATTCTAAAAGAACTATATCTACCCCTCTAAACATAAATGTTGAGTTGTAAATGCAAAACAACAAACGCAAACTATTCAAGTTGTATGCTTTGGCCTTAAAATGGAGTAATATCGTGGCAGTGCATGAAATCCAGGAAAGGAAGAATGTTTATGAACAAGGGAATCCCGGGGAGAGGTAGTAAGAAAGTGATGCTGAAATTTTGTGGTTTTCTTTGGATATACCGTTATATCAGAAGTCCAGAGAGTCAGATTGTCTCGGAGAAGTTGCATGATCAATGTGCTGTCCTTGTAGGATTCCTCACCCAATGTGTCTAGCTCAGCAATGGCTTCATCGAAAGCCTGATGTCAAGTATTATACACACGTGAGTCAAGCAGGTTTATAAACGAAAACAGCAAACTGGTGATAAATGGCAGATAAAGAATAACTACAAAATGCACTGATCACCAAAATAATAGTAAGTAGAAAACAAATAAGACAGAATGACTTGAGAAAAACAAACCCACCATTGGCTTGTGTTTTTCCGAGAGTGTACACACAGAGAGATGCCATGCTCTCATGCAAAGTCGTATTATAGTATAAATTGCCAAGACAAATATAATCAGATAAACTGTTCATATGCTTAATCTTCAGAATATCAACTGATGGCTTAAAGCAAAACATACACTGACGAGAATCACAGCATTACTTGGGGAGCACACGAAAATCATAAATGTAAAATAGACGGTTCAATTTTTTATTTAGAAGAAATTTCTCAAAGAGAAGTCGAGAGGGAGAGAGAGTCAATGTTTAGAACTTTTTAGAAGGATTCCTGTATGGAATAATGCTAAATTACACTTCTCTTCAACTTACGAATTTTTTTCTATTATGGGCGTGTTCGGTAGAGATTAAAATCAGATTAAAATTGAAAAATTAGCCGTTATTGTTGACTTTTATTTGACTTTTATTAGACGAGTGGGATCCAATAACAGTTATATTTTCAATTTTAATTGGATTTTAAACACGACCGAACATGCACTAAATGCATCCCCACGTCAGCCAAGTCTACGCCAATCACCATTCTAATGGAATAATTGGTCAACTAGAGAAGGTGTTTTAAACCAATAAATAAATAAAGATGAGCCATTAGACTTCTTTAAATGAAAAAACGTAAAGCACAACTATACCATTAAAAGAAGGTTTATTTTGAAAATTCATCTTTTATCTGCAGAAGTCAAAGTTGCATTTCACACCATCAAGCCCCTAATAGAAGTTGAATTTTCCAACAGATTGTGGAAGAAGACCTAAACACTTTTCCTTCTCCATTAATTTCAACACGGCAAACATCCCAATATTTTAATTACACATATCCAGAGGCAGTCCAAGACACTCGACACATAATAATAAGATAAAAAGTCAAGCTCATAGTTATCATGAGGTTATAAAGAAATGACCAAGCAATGACAGCATGTATGTTCATTCCCAAAATACCTGCTTGGCAAGGTTGCAAGCACGGTCTGGTGAGTTGAGGATTTCGTAATAGAAAACAGAGAAGTTGAGTGCAAGTCCCAGCCTGATTGGGTGAGTGGGAGCCAAGTCTGCCAATGCAATATCCTGCATTATACATTTAAAGAAACACTCAGAACGATCCACACAAATAAATCCATTTGCACAAAACCCATCGTCTCAACACAAATAAATCACCTGAGCAGACTTGTATGCCACCAACGTACTCTCAGCAGCTTCCTTCCTCTCAGCGCTTGTCTTGAACTCGGCCAAATACCTGTGGTAATCACCTTTCATCTTCAGGTAAAACACCTTGGTCTCGGCAGATGATGCTGAGGGAACAAGGTGGGACTCGAGAAGGCTCAAAATCCCATCACAGATCTTGCTGAGCTCAGCCTCAATCTTACCCCTATACTCCTTAATTACATTGACATGATCCTCATTCCCACGGCTCTCTTCTTTCTGCTCGATGGAAGAGATGATCCTCCATGACGCCCTTCTAGCACCAATGACATTTTTGTATGCCACAGAAAGGAGGTTCCTTTCCTCCACAGTCAACTCCTCCGTACTGACAGTTTTAGCTACCTTCTCCATAAACTCAACCATTTCCTCATAACGCTCAGCCTGTTCGGCCAACTTGGCCATGTATACATTCTCCTCACGCGACGAATCAGCTGGCGACATTTTTAATATGCTAAATAGTACTCAAATCTGCGGCAAAAAAAATTGAGAACCTTGAAATGTCAAAACACTAATTAATATGCCGAAACATCTATGTAGAAACTAACTACCAATACTGTACATAATTACACGATAACAACTTGGATTAAAACATTTTTAATTCAACGAACTACACCTTATAATCCTAAGCTTCAATATTTTCAAATAGCAAAAAAATATAAGAAAATGAGCATACAAATAAAATTAAAGAATAGGAGAATCGTACGGTTCAATCCGATTAAGGCCCAAAACCTGAGCACACGAAATTCAAAATTAATCTGCTTAAACAAGCGACCATCTTGCGGGCATGTTAAGGGATAAAATCCGACTTCGAATAAAGATGAAAACATAGACTAATTCAAAAGAGTTTTGATACTCCTCTTAATTAGATTGACCTTTTAAGATCAACCTCAAATCTTAACAAAATCATCCATAAAATAAAAAGAAGAATAAAATGAAATTTTATAAAAATATGTCTCCCCATCAGATTTCGCTAATCTCTTCCTGTAACATGATTTGAGATAAAATCATTTGCGTGAAATTCACACAGATTCAATTAATCCTTCTCCATAATATTAGCGTGGTGAAAAAAATTATGAAGCTCGGTTGAATCATAAAAGCTTAACATAAGAAACATAAATCTAATGCCAGAATTCAAACTCACTATTTTATCTTCCTTTTCATTAAATACACGCCATTTCATTAACAAACAATTTCAGCAGACTGCAGATCTCACTCGGCGAATAAATAGAAACCTGTTGAAAGCTTAGATCTGTGATTTTAAATCTACGGAAATACAAAATCAAAGGCAAAAAGAAATAGTTCCATCCTAGCAGGTATATGTACCACATATATTATATGAGAATTGAAATTAAACTAAGATATACCTATCGGCTCTTGGGCGTCGTTGAATCGGAATTTGCTTGCTCTGCTAATGGCTTATGAAGAACGGGAAGAGAGAGGCAGTGGTGGGGGAGGTTTAAATAATAAGCGTGAGGGAAGAGAAAGGGCCGGCCAATTAGGAAATGACGAGTGGTCGGTCGTGGCGGACTTTGCTAATATTGGGAATTGGATGGCGACATGCTGGCGATGACCGGTCAAAGCCCTTTTTTGTCATTTTGTCT
>CAIGRL010222633.1:0-11905 GCA_903798325.1 Fraxinus xanthoxyloides
AACATAACTTTCAAAAGTATGACACCCCGTGCATTGCACGGGCTCTGACTAGTACATTGAAATGAAAATGTATAAAATTGTCAAATTAAAAAGCTAGTAAAAAATGGTTATTAAAATATATCTAATTATTCTATGACATTTCGGCTAACTCCTACGTTAACTTCAATAAAATTATATTTGACATCAACTGAGACTAGTACGATTTGAGTAGTTGAAACTCGTCTGACAAAGTCCTCTTTCAATAAAATTGCAAGCTACCAAACCAATTAATACTCGTCGTGCACCAGACACGCTCATAACAAGTCCAATTGTTTGCTTGATAAAATGAAGATTGCCATGCTTCGCTGGTAATAATAAAAATAAGGTCAAACAATGTGCATTCTGTCAACAACATAAAATTGACTATCGATTCATTTTGGTTATTAAGTACGGACAGAATTGTCAACTGATAACGAAAATATAAGTTGGATGGATTCAAGTGGGCACAACTAAATGGGATCCATTTGCAGTTAAAGAACGCGATTGATCAGTCGATTCAATACATTTTTTTGCTACATTTCAAAAAAAAAATCATCACAGATTGCATTTGCCTTGCAGAAATATGATATATAACTAACAGAGACACCATTTAGATAAAAAAAAAATGTCCTGCAACAAGAGCTACTCGATCCCTCACCCCCGAATTGATTCAAAAACTGACTGGGAATCATCAAGGAGGAATGTTTGATGTCATTTACATCATGACAAATGTTCTAGTCCAGACTCCAAACCTGCAATCGATATGTGGAAGAAATGATCAAAACACCAAATGCTGAAGAGACTAGCTGTTTGCGATTAAGCCTAATCACAATGACAACCAAAGTAATAAACAGAAAGAAATATGAAGCCAAGAAAAGTGCACACTGGTTTACAATGGGCACAAAGAAATTGAACATTATGATTATGCTTCACACAGTCCAACTTAGTATGTAATGTTTCCAAATTCTCAAAAGAATAGTGTGTTTGGTACCTGGAGTTTTCCATCAGAGGATCCAGCAAAAAGCCTCTCTCCTTCATAGTCTGTAGCCAAGGACATAACTTTTGCATTCCCCACACATCCCGTTTTAATGTTAGCAATCTTGGTCACCCTTTCTTTTAACCATACTTCTATTATTCCACACTTTGTAGCCACAAATAGGAAGTCACTGTTTACAGCCATTCGTTGAATGTCAAAACCAGTTGACAATGATCCTATAACTGCCTTGCTGGAGAGCGAGAATACCTTACACATGCAAGTTTTATTGTTGGGGAAAAGTTAGTTCATTCAGAGATAGATTGCGAGTTTTGGCAGTTAAAAATGAGATAACTAGGAGTTCATACCTTGCCTGCTATACCATCAACTAGTGAACCACCAGCAAATAAAAGACCGTTGTAAATTTGTAACGAGTATATTGTTTGTTTCCCTAGCAATTTTTTTGCACCAGAATAGAATGTAGTTGAAGTAAGATTTCTTAAATCCACCTCCTGCCATCAATTTCCAAATTCTCAGCACAGTAAAGATTATTGTAAGCATCTATTTCCACTATTATCAACATTTTGCCTCCAAAAAAGACGTGCATTAGCAGAATAGCAGGAGCAGGGAAACTGAGAGCATGTTTGGCTATTTTCTTTCAAAAAAAGGAGAAGCACTTGTTAATAACTTCTGTTTCATGTTGGATATTTTACTCTTTTCTTGCCTTCTAAGAAAAAAAAACTAAAAAAGCTATTTTGGAAAGTAACTTTTACCTTATTTTTAATATAGCCCCTGTCTGACTCACATTAAAATTTTCATTCTCATTCTTCTATTCATTTTCAACCACACATTCTTCAATAACTTTTCCTTCTTTTTCAACCACACATTCTTCAATAAAATAATATTTTCTATCACATCAATAACTTTTCCTTAATTCTCATTTTTCTACTCATTTTCAATACACATTCTTCAATAAAATAATATTTTCCATCACATCAATAACTTTTCCTTCTTTTTCAACCACACATTCTCCATGAATCTACTATTTCAAAATACATTCTTCCAAAATAATATCCATTAAACACACCAATAGTAAGTTTTCAATTCTGACCATTAGATAATTATTTATTTTTAACACATAAAAGTAAACTTTTCTAGTTAACCAAATATTCTCGTAGAAAGCAAGATTTATATGGCAGTTAAGATTAATTTCTTCTCCCGTGTAAAATGTGTCACCTGGATACTATAACCAGTGCAACCGCAGTAGAGCTTATCAGCTGTCAAGGCTAGGCTCTTAACATTTTTGTTGAAGTTAACATGTTTTGGAACTCCTGACCAATTATAGACCTGCAAGATTTTGATGATTACAATATTGGAATTTTATTGATGTCCAAGTTATCAAGAAAGTTTAGAGTACCAACCTTAACTCCAGTTCCTTGAGATGAAAAGCATGCGACTTTATCATTAGCTGTCAACTCGTGGACTATCTCTTTTACATCATGAACTCGAATGCAATGGATTTCCTCTTGTTTGATTGACCATACCTAATAGATTAAGGTCAATGCATAAGCATGAGAAGAAAATTACAACTATTTGCCTCAAAAAATAGATAAAGAATAGCATGTAGGATGATCCATCACAATATACATTTACGGCATGTTAGGTAGGGAGGATTAGATAGTTTTGGACGGTATCACGGAAAAAAATAAGCTAAAATCTTTTTTGTCTTACTGTGTATCCCTATCGAGTATTGTGGCAAGCATGCACTTGGAGGGATTCAGTGAGCTTTTTTGCAAGTCTTCGAGCTATCATCAGTTTTGTTCCCTTTATGGATACATTCCTTTTTACTTATAAACATGCTTGAATTTTTATAGCGCAGAAGACATATAAAATGTGGACTTACTCGGATAGTTTTGTCTAACGATCCGCTGTACAATTTGTCACATGGAGGAGGAATGTAAAGGCATGTGACAGCTTTTGAGTGTTCACGAACTTCCTGAATCAATCGGGGAACTCTCTTTCTGGCATCCCACAACTGAATAGAGGGGGGAAGTTTTGAAGATAAATTAGGAAAGAAGTCACTAGTAGATGTAAAGATTAGATAGCACCTAGTATATGAGTAACGAGTAATAGAGAGTTGTGAATCATGGTCAATAACATTTTCTCATGTCCATACTTTTATGGTTCCATCAGAATGGCCGCTTATCAACCGGCTTCTTATATGAACCATTGAGAGAACTTCACCATTCATAGACACATCTAACTCCGGGCCTTCAGTGCAGGACCACAACTCTGCCTGCATTATATCCAATTAATGTTACTCAAATATGCTTTTCCTTAAAATGCATTAAAGATTAAAGAATGTATACACAACACTCACAGCATCAACACATGGTAAGTTCATCAAAGCTTTCAATATATCACTGGCTGCTGTGGAACTCTTCTTAAGCTTCCTTAAGATTTTCCAAATAGATTTGGTATACACCCCAACTTCATCGAGTCCACCTTATAACGTGGATCATAAATGTTAGTTTCTAAGCGAAAAAATTGAACATAGACGACTCAAGGAACAAAATGTACCTGGGTCGCTAACAAATCCTCTCAAAGCAAGGGCCGCCAAAATCTTCTCCTCCAAGTTCCTTGATGACTGTAGCACATTGATGAACTTATCAAGCAAGGATTTACGAGCGGTTTCCCTTGCACCACAATCAGGAAAACTGAAGAGCATGTGCACAAGCCAGGTGGCCACAAGAAGGCAAGATTTTGCTATCTCTACCGAATTGCTCTTAAAACATTCCTCTAGAGCTTTAAAAATCACCCCTTTCTCATGGTTGGAAAGCACAAAGGCTACTCTTCTTTCCCAAGACCTTGCTGCTTTCTCCTCTTCTTTCTATTCACATGCATTCAAAAATTAAAATACATGCTGAAAACAAATAAAGCTTTTAACAATCAATTCAAGTGTCAGTAAGAAGGCCTAGATACCTTTACCTAGCTAAATGGACTTCGCCCTGGATTAAAATTTAGATTTTAATATAAGTCAAAGTCAACAATTAATTTTAACTACACATTTCTTAGACCCACAATTTTTCAACAACACATTTCATAACTTTTATCAAAATTTACTAAAAATCTAATGTTAATCCCCATCAAAGAAAGGCTTAATATAAAACCCGAAACTAGAGAATTCATACCCTTTTTTCAGAAAATTCTGTTTCATTTCTTTTAAGTTCCTCCCCTTTCATCAAGGCATTATAGTGTTGATCAAACCCTGCTGTCTTTAGCAACAATGCTTCCATGCAGGACTTCCCTGAGGCACTCAAATGCCCCGAAATAGATGATAGGGCTTGTAGAGCCATAACTTGAGAAGATGGGAAGTCTTTTCTCTGAAGTGTTTCTAACAGTGCTTCCATGGCTTCTTCCCTGTAGATGCTCATCTTCCTAGGAACGACCTAATGAAACAAAAAATTAACCAAAAAACATGGTTTGGAGGACGCAAGTGGTCTTTTAGTTAATTCACGATGATGAAGAATACTAACCAAGAGATCAAGCTGGAGAAGAAGGGTGGCAATGGCAGGTTTCTGCTCCATTGGAGACATTTGTAAATAGACTAGAAGTGCATGCATTGTATTAAATGCCCCTTCATCTTTAATTATCTGCAGAATCTGGTTGCTCAATGTTCTACTGCGTCACGGAGAAATGAATGTCGGTATTATTAGTATTACTGAAAGTGGAAGAAACGAGAAATTTTTAAAAAAAAATGGTTTCGTGATTCACATTAATATTCTTGTGTATTTCACTACAGTAGTTGAGAACAAGCTCAAAGATTTATTGCTATGCGATGACTATAGGAGAACCAAACACAAATTTTTACTATGGATCTCTCAATACACCCTATTTAAAGATCCAACAATTATGTTATGTAAATGGGAGCCAACAAAATTCAAACCTGACAGGTTCAATCCCTGACCCACTTACTAAAGCTCATAATTTCTCAAAACCATGCAGATACTATTACACACTAGGAGGACCCACCGATGGACATGTCAAGAATACTTCAGACTAATGCGAAACAATAAACCAAATCAAGGTCAAGAGAAAAGAGCTTTAATTAGGAAAAATAAGCCTTGACGAGACAAAATCCCCAGGTAAAGCTATTGAGCTTGTATCAATTCAGGGTCACCAATCATACGTTGTCGAGGTAGAACACCCCAGCTCGAGCCATAGCAAGGTCCAGCAATAGAGTCCAAGGCTCATGCTACGAAAATGGAATAAAACTCTCGATATATAAAAGAGCTTCACATGGCAAAGTTTTGATGGTACCTGCTCAGCTGAACCAACTCATAGAGAAATTCTATACATATTCCTCTCACACTGTCATCTCCACCATAAAACAATTCAAGAACAGGTGATAACTCAATTCTGTTTGCTATCATAATCCTGCAGGTTATATCAACGCGGATACAGCATAAAAGGATGGACATGACGGACTGTCTTCCATCCACCCTGTTTAAGCAATTTAGCAAGGCAGGAATTCCATCTGCAGATATAATATTCATGGCATTAAGTGAACTGTCATTCTCATCTCCTCCCGTGACAATCCTCTCAAGCAATGCTACTGCTGCATCTTTGGGAGCTATAACAAGTTGAAGACCCAAAGTATCTTCATTTTTGTTAGAAATAATATTGACAAGGGAGGAAGTCAATTGGTGACCAGAAAGCTGAGAGATTGATGGTCCGAGAAGGTACATAAGAACAGCAGCCTCCGCAAGACCTTTACTTAGTAAAGCAGCCAAACAATAAAAATCAGAATCTATGCTGGTAAGAAGCCCCCGGACTGTATCATCTGCATATATCAGCTTGGAGAGAATGTAAATCGTTGTCCTTAGTACATCCCTATTCAATGAAGCTGATAATATTTCCACAAACCCGTTTACTATAGCTGGAGAAGACAAATAAGTATGAATTCCCGAATCAACCTTTGAGTCCTTCCATATCCTGGCTATTGTCAAAACTGCTGCTTCACATTCTTGCAAGTCCTCCGAATTACACAAACACAGAATGTATGGTTTTAAAGCATTGATTACTGTTTCTACAGCAGCTTGCGATATTACACTGGTTGGTGATGCTGACAATGCAGCTCGCATTAACCTTCGAGGTTTACGTTCGGTTTCAGTATTTATGCTCCCGAGTGTGAGAAGATTGGAATTCGGAGATAGAATGGACTCGCATGGCATGTCTTTCGGGGAAGAGTTGCCCAAATAGCTTCTAGGCGTTTCAGAACATGAAAATTCTTGAGCAAGTTCAGGATGCTGATCTTTCCAAGAAGTGATCAGTCTCTTCAGAACATAATTTGTTTTTGGTAGTGAAGTGGCAGAGAGAAGTTGCCGTGTGATGGGACATGTTGTATTTCCTCTGTTCATCCATTCTTGAATGGCTTTTCTTTCATACGTCTGTCCTGTTTCAAGGGTGACTGGATCATTGAAGATCTGGCCAGTGATGGGGCAGACAAAATCCTTAGGAGGTCTCGACTGAGGAGTCAACATTCCAGACATAGGGGAAGATACATAGCTTTGGCTTCCTTCGTCACTTTCATTGAGAAAACTGCCACAAATTTATGAGGTGAAAAATGAAGTTCCCATCAAGTACCACTGAAATTATACATCAGTTTATAATGCAGGAAGAGAGGGAAACTCCTGCACAGTGTCACAAGTATTCCCTACCCAAGCAAGAGAAAGCTAATCACTGTAAAGAGAGACCAGTAGATAAACATACCTTTTTGGAAATACTTGCCTAACACTTTGCGCGCACCCAACACTTTCCCTTGCAGTTTTCTGCTGTCCCTGATTGTCTTTGCCACTTTCAGTTAAAGCCCAAAAATGCATTTTGAATTAATAAATTAACAACTATACAAGTTACAAATTAGTGAAAGGTCTGAAACATACTGTCACTTCTCCATCTGAGTCTGCTGGGCTAATGCTTGAATTATCATCACAAAAAGATGGAGAATCAGGCAATGAAGCAGATATTCTGGAATCCATGGCACGGGTGGACAAGAGTCGCAACACAGACGTTGGTCCTTTTTCATAATTTATGCCTGCCTTTGGAGATGAAATCTTTCTAGGACTTCTAGAAGAATTCATAATCGGGCTGTTAGAAGGAGATTGCCTACAAATGTTATCCATCACTAGCTGTCTTTTTGATGTAGCTTCCTCGTCCTTCACTCTCGTACTGCTATTAGATACATATGAACTAGCTCCATCTTTTTCTGTTCTAAAGCCACTATTAGACACAATTTCACGAGGACTATCCTTAGATTCTATATATGCATCAGAACCATCGTCTATATCTTCACTCTCCCCAGGGATTTCCTCCTAACAATGATAATGTGGGGGGAAAGAAGATAAATCATTGGAAAGTGTAAAACTATAAAACAGTAAAAGCAATAAAATTCAACTTCATTTCATACTCTAAACCAATAAAAACCTTACCCGAGCATCCCATGTAGCAGAGCCATCCAGGTTTTCTGAGGAGGTAGAGGTTTCCTTCAATCTGATTTAAGTTGAAGGTCAAAAAAATTGCATTCATACAGCATATGAATTCAAACAGTAAGAAAAATTTACTGAAAAACATTAAGGTGATGCTATAAAATTCAGAAACATGATCGATAGAATCTTACCTAGAAGCTTCTCGTGCATTTTCTTTGGCTTTCAGAACCAGAGAAAAGCCAGCACTCTTGGGCAAGATTGGACCAAACTTCACATAATCAGGAATTGAGTGGCTCACCTCATGCAGAGGAGTCATAGGTGCCTCTGCAATCGGCAACATAGGAATCACCTTCCTACTTGTAGCAGAATCATAATTCATGCAGTCCTTGTAGTACTTGGCATAAAGCCTAGTATTCTCATCTAAGGATTGCCCATAAAGCTGCTCCAATTCTTGAATTCTCTCTGCTTGCTCCGGCCTCACCGACAAGATTAAAGATTCATTGAAGTAGTTATCAAAATCCACAGTGAATGACAAGTCGGAAGAGTCTGGGATCACATCCATCACTATGTTTCGCCTTTCCTCCGAATACCATCCAACAATGGAGCTCATGTGTGGAAGGAACAGATGCTTCCAAAGGTCGGGAGCAAAATCAATACGCGAGAAAAATGGATCCACAATAAACATTTCCAGAATGTGAAGAACTGCATTATGAACATCATTTCTTAACTTCCACAAGTAGGACAGATTCAAATGTGCCCAAGCAGATAGATAGAAATTAGGGACTCCTGCAGTTTTCTGACTAGCATTCAGCATAGCAGAAACTTGTAACATCTTCTCCGCATAGTCCAATCGTGCCATCTTGGTTTCCATATTAGACGTGCTGATTGCTTCTTCAAGGGCATCAATTCCCCAATCCAGATTGGCTAAAACTGCTTGATCAGAGTACCGGACTTCAGTGGCTTTATCAGAATTTCCATCCTCAGCTGCTAATCTCTCTGCACATTGTTCCTTGTGTTGGTTTCTCTGTTCTTTGTCTATCAATCTATCTTGAATGAAACTTCCCACTGTGGTTACCAAGGATCTAACTATGTCTTTTTGGTCCAGTTCAAACCTATAATTTCCAGCCATTGTTAATATTTATTATTCCTTTTGTGTAGAATCTGAAACGCCGTTCAAAAACTCATATCCTGGATTTTCTGTGTCCCTGATATGTAATCATTAACAGAATTTAGAACATTTTACTGATAGAGAAATGCGTAGTAGTAGTCATTGGATGTCAAAAACAGAAACAAAGTGAACCTATCCCTAGAACTGTCGTTTATTTAGTTGGCACTTAAGTGTTAAGCAAAAGAAAATAGAAATTTAGCACTACAAGTGAAAATTAGAGTACCGTTACTTGAAATGAACACCAAATTATGGCAAAACATCACACAAAATTAGAACAAAATATGGCATTAGAGTTGGAACTTAGAAGTTAGAATCTCTACCAAAATCATAATGAAGCCGCGTCCAAAATAGGATAAAAAGGGAGTATTCTACTACGAAAAATAGCATATTGAACAGCAGAAATGAAGTCAATATATACAGTATATATAAAAAATGCCCATTAAACAAGGACGAAGTAGCAGTAAATCACGCTGTGTATTACGCAGACGATTGTACATTGTAGTAGAGCAAGAAACAGAGCAATACTTGTACTGAAAAGCAATCTGTTGCACGCAAAATTTAGCATCCCAACCAAGTGCCGGAAGGGAACTTGTTGAACAAGTAAAGAGATTCAGACCAGCCTGTCCTTGATTTGATCTTACAGAGAAATAGTCAGTCGAGAAATTGATAACTGAACATGACAAAATGTATCAATTTTCGGAAATCCACAAAGAAGAAAGGAAAAACCGGCTGGCCTGCCTACCTGCCTTTTGATTTGACCTTGAGTGATCACCAATGGGCATGGCTGGCTACAAAGCGAAGCGTGGATTGTATCGTTCAATTGATTATTCATAATTAGCTTAATTAAAATGGGATTTAAATATTAATTATCTGTTAGACTACAGAAAGCATTTGGGTTTTTTATAGCTTAATGATTGGCATTGTCACATCAAATCCATGAAAAATGAGCCATCAAAGTGGGTTTAATTTTGAGATTAAATATTGTTTATTAAATAATTAAGCAATAAACAAACAAACGTTGATGTGATGTTTGAAGTTTCAACGCCGGTTCTGTTACCCCTTTCGTTCTACACCTTTCCTATTAACAATCATGATATATTTACGCATTTTGTACACAACCCTCTCACATGTGTGTGAGGTCTACAATTGGACCAAGTTTAAGTACATTTTAATAAAAATTAATTAAAATATGTGATTGCATCATCATAATAATTTATAAATTATTAATCTTCATTTTCATCAATGTATTTTAATTTTGTGAATTGACAATTACTATTCAGTTATACACATTTCTATATATTTTTAAAAAAATAAATCGTTTATAAATTCTCCTTGTGGAGGCTAATTCTCATGACGTGGAGAATTATTTCGTAAAAAACTTTACCTCTTAAACTATTTTAATAATATCATCGTTAGTTTGAATTTATTGGCACATATTTATACATTAATTGAACTGTTCACGTAACTCTTCATTTCCATGGAATACAATGTACCAAGTACTTACTAGTTTAAGTCTAAACTGCACAATGTATGAAGTATAACTACTAACTAGGCATAAGAAGCTCGGTACAAATTTAGTGAAAGAAAATGAAAAGTCAAGAGGAACTAAGTACGGGTGAACGAAACGTGGAGAATTCAGGCCACTGATAGTAAATAAGAGCTTCAGAACGAGGAGCGGAGGGAGGGAGTAAGCCTGTGTTAAGTCAATTAATTTATTTCTTTTAAGGTAAAAATGAAAAATTGTCCTCTGACTCCACCCCTGCTCGAAACCCATTTCCCAAAGTGGCCAATTTTTTTTTTTTTATTCCTCCATTTTTTTATTCCTTGATATAATTCATACGTTTTAAGGTAAAAGACGAAAAATTATGAAGAATGCTGTAAAGATTCCGAAGGCAAAAGGAAATCAAGTTGTCAAATGTTTAAGAATTAGTAAAGTAGAGTTTTCAAGTATTCAATTGTTGCCAATATGACATGCAAAACCTGAATAAGTCATATTTCACGATGCAAGTGAGTTGTCCCTACTTTTTTTTATTGGCATTGAATCTTTGGACCGTAGAAGGCTATTTTTTGCCTGCTTCATATTTATCATTCATGCCAGGTTAAAAGTTACTTTCTTTGTTTCATAAAGATAAGATCGCTTCATGTTTTTATACAGAATAAAAAATATAAGTAATATTGTTCCTCTCAAAAGTTAGTAATAATTTTACTCGAATGCTATTGATAAACACGTTTTAATACTAATAAGTATGATTATCGTGATCACAAATAGGAGCATCGAGAAAGCAACTACAATGATTTATTCAAACTAACAAAATATTTACATAACATTCATTAAACAATCTAAAAATGAAAGATGCTTGATGAAATTATTTTGAAACCATGAGTGTATATGCTCTTACAATGCTTTCTACTACATGCTTGGCCTCAAAGATATGAGCACATAAATACATGAGTAGCTTAAATTCACCTTATTTTTTCTTTTCTTTTTCTTCATTATCTGTAATGGGATGAATTGGGATCAAAATGTTGGAGTTTAATGGATTGATACATAATCCCAATTATTGATTAATAAATAATCTTATTACTTATTCTTTTAAGCACGATTTAAATTGAAAAAATATAAAGATATAATAAAATAAGTAAATTTGGGTTGAGTTTGTAGAATTCGAGGTTGGGACTATGTTTTCGTCCCCGCGCCATTTAGTATCTGGGGGCAATGCAGAGTTTTCTACCCCTAGATCACACACGATTAAACCGTTGTTTGGGAGGGAGAATTTCAAAAATTATTTTTTCACACTCATCTTCAATAAAATTATTTCAGCGTTCTCCCACAAGTTCTCCACCATTTTTAATCATACATTTTACAAAATTTCATTTATCGCATAGAGAAATATCTTTCCAAACAAAATTGTGCTCGACATAGAAATCATTAAAAATAGAAAAAAAATATTAACTTACAATAACAAGAATTTCAGTTTCCTTCTAAGAAGATGAGAGTAGTCCTAATTTTCTTTTGACTGTAGCATCATAGTCCAATACAATTTTTGATAAGGGAACAAATCGTATTTACCTATTAATTTAAAAATATTTTATGATATACTACATAGATATTTAGAGTGTGTTTGATAGATATTATTTTGGAAAAATGAATTTTGGAATAGTAAATTGATGGAGAATGTGTGGTTGAAAAAGAAGGAAAAGTTATTGATGTGATGTAAAATATTATTTTATTGAAGAATGTGTGGTTGAAAATGAGTAGAA
>CAIGRL010222634.1:0-13967 GCA_903798325.1 Fraxinus xanthoxyloides
GGGGGGGGGGGGGGGGGGGGGGGGGGGGGAAGAAAAAGAAGATGATTGGGGTGTCAATTTGGCACAAATAAATTTTGGATCCGTTTGCATTCTTTAAAAAATTTAGGAGTAAGATTGCAATTTATTCTTTATTTTTCTTTTCTTTTTATTTATATAGGAGGGTACATTAGTCATTTTATATTAAAAATAGGTGAAAATGACGTTTTCCGCAATGAAACGTTGAAATATGAGTGAAAATGCAAAAAATTGAAACTTAGGAATGTTTTTTGCGATTAAGCCTACTTTAATTATTGATTGTAGTATTTAAATTTAAGATAAATTGACATGTTTGATTTAATCATCGAAAAACAATTAAAAAGCTAATTGTTGCTTTTAATTGCATACTTCTGGACATTGGGTCTAAACATTCGGAAATTTAAAATTTCAAAATTCAACAATTGATTTTAACCACATATTTTATGTGACTCACAATTTTTTAATTATACATTTGATCAACTTTTATCAAAATTTAAAAAAAAAATTGATTTTAATTCCCATCAAACAAGGGCACGATGTGCAATTGATGTGTAATGTACAAGAACTTATATTAGCAAAATTTGAAATGTAAGCATATATAAATAGAACTCCCAAATGAAGAAAAAATCAAAGGTTAAGAGTTGCACAAACTTGAGGAATACTGAGCTCTAGGGTGTCTCTTGATAGGCTAGCAAAATTTCACTTTGTTTGGGACAATAATGTTCTAATTTTTTTATTATTGCTATTTTTCATTGTTATAATTACCCAAAAATATGAAATACATGACAAAAGAGAAAAAGAAAAAAAGAGATTGTTATGTTTAGATTTATAAAATATTATGAAATGAAAATTTTAGAAAGTATGAAAGATTACCTATTTCAATAATGACAAGACATGCATGTCATGAGTTCATGGGTTGGTAAGTTGTGATATGTACTATAGATCGTTGTGACATTTGTTAGTTGGGCAAAATATATGCCAATTTTATAGTTTGAATTGGATACCCTTCGATGAATTAACCTATAAATATAAATGAACAATTGAAAAAGACAAAAGGCTAAAAAAGAAGAAGAAATACTTATCATTAGCATGAGGTTCCTGTGTCTTCTTGTCAAATTTCAAAAACGTATCATCACATGAAGAATTAAAATACTCAAACTAAGCTTTTCAAATCATGTGAACATAGAATTACTTATGAATTTAAGACACAATGTGCAAGGTACATGAACTTATGTACCCCTGTTAAGGGACCCACTACTTCTCAATTACACGCTTTATCAATTTTTATCAAAATCTATTAAAAATCTAATTTTAGTCTACATGAGACAAGCGTATAACAAAATTTGAAATATAGGCACACTGATAAATTGAAAATAATTGAGATAATAGTGTACACTTAAAACTTGGTTTTAAAAATCATAAAATAGCTTGTTAGTAATGAACGCTAATCTCTCACTCTCACTCTCACTCTCGAGAAAATTAAGAAAACCATCAAGAAAGTGAATTAGAAGGCACTCGGAAAAGGAATTAGCAAGAAACTATAACAATTTTATTGCCAAATGATCATTATGGTTTTCCATATCCGTAAACAAATGACTAGGAATAGGCGACAGTTAAAATTCCTACACTGATGGGAATTGTGATTCATACACCAAAAATCGTAGACGAGTTCTTCATCGATCTCAAAGGCCATCGAGCTGGCCTCATGAAAACCCTCACCGCTGATGTTGAGAAATTAAAATATAGATTTCTCCATGAAATCACTTTTCTAGACTCTGTATATTTTCAAGCTTGAGTTTTGATGGATTGAAGGTTGAATTTTAACGGGGTTCTGACCGGGTCGATTTCAACTCGCTTGGAGGTTGAAGAAGACTCTTGCTTTCAGAAAATAGAAATCTGTTGGTTTCTTTCCCTTGCTATCTTATGATGTGCCCTTTAAAAAAAGTGGAAATTACAACATTTCCTACTTTTCAAAATCTATATTCTAAAATCAGATTTGAAATTTTAATTTTCAAAAATCAGATATTTTTTAATTAGATATATTATAATTTTATATATTATAAATATAATTACCTAAACCCACCATAATATAATTACCCTAACCCTAGTCAAAACATTTTCATCCTCTTCTCTCCTCTCACCGTGTTCTCTCTTCTCACTCTCTTCTCTCCGCACTCTTCTCTCTTCTGTGCACTCAGCCGCTTCTCCGACACATCCATTCCCAAGACCTCGGCGCAGTACTGCCACAAGATGTAGAAGCTCCATACGACGATGATGGGGAGACTCGATGTTCCGATTTACAGGATTTCATCCTCCATGAAGGCTCGGATCTGCGGCAGCGTTCTGGTACTGGATATGTTGCGATGTTCTAGTTTTGGTAATGGCGTTTGGCGATGGCGACAATTTTGTGGATTTGGTGGTGACGGTGGTTGGGTGCAATTGTGTGGTAAATCTAGCACTGTTGGTGGTGGATCTGGTGTGGGGAGGTGGTGGATTTGGCATTATTGAAGGTGGTGATGTGGTGATGTGCGGTGTTGGTGGTGAGGTGGTGATGTGCGGTGTTGGGTCCGGTGTTGGTCGTGCCAGCAATATGGGGTTAGAGGTGACACTGATTATTTTGTCAGTGGTTATCGGTGACTATGATTGTTGGTGGTGGTGATTAGTTTGTGCATGTGTGCGGCTGTAGGTGTCAGGCCTGCCGGCGATATGGGGTTTGAGGTGATTGTGATTATTTTGTCCGTGTAATCGAGCGTGACCAATTAAAATTGCGACTGTGACTCACTGTAATGAGTTGTGACAAAAAATAATGTGTGACCAATTAATTTGAAAATGTCATCAATAAAATAAATGAGTTGTAACCAATAAAATATTGGATTTGTCATCAATGCATAATATGTGACCTAAAAATTGTTTTTGTGACTCACAATTTATTAAGTTGTAATCGAGTTGTGGCCAATAAAAATGTTGATTTTATGATCGATGAATAAGTCGTGACTTATAAAAAAAATTTATTTGTGATCGAGAAATGCCTATAAAATTCTTGATTTGTGACCATAAAATAAGTTGTGACCAATAATTTGATAAACAGTGATCGATTTGCAATAAATAAATGAGTTGCTAGTGTCACAGTTTACTAGTTACAAGTTTGAGTTCGCAAGTCACGATCATTTTGTATAGGTCACAAATCAATGTAGAGGGGTCACAGATCAGTATGATCAATTAATTTGATAGTTAAATGTGGCTAATTAATTTGTCGTTAAGGTTCGTCGTTAAGGTCACATATCATTGTCACAGGTTTGAGTTCACAAGTCATGGTCATTTTTTATAAGTCACAAATCAATATTAATATGTCACGTGTGTTTGTAATGTCAGGTTAAAAAATACAAGTCACATTTACCAGAAAAGTCGTCGGAACGATCACCTACATAGTCACCAGAATCGGAGAAGTCACCGGAACGGCAATCGAAATCGAAGTAGTAGTCGGAATAGTCACTGGAATGGTAGGGGTGGTGGAGGTGGGATAGATATATATATATATATAATTTTTGATTTTAGAAATTTGAAAGTTGTTTTCTTATTTTTGAAATAGTATATAGTAAAAATAGGGGAAATGAAATTTTCCCTTACATCAAACCAGAATTTTTAAAATTCAATTTCAAAAGTCAGATATAAAGTTTGTTTATACAAAAATCATATTTTAATTCAAATATTTAATATTATTAATTCAACTCTAATTTCTCTCCCCTCTCATTTCTCTCTCTACATCTCTCGATACCCATATTTTCTCTCTTACGTGACAGTCAGCTCCCCTCACATCTCTCCACCTACTCCATCTTCTCTTCGCCGACTACAAGATCAACACCACTACAAGAGACCAATATCTGCAGGGGAAGACCGACGCCTCTGCTGACTGCAAGCTCTTCATACCACTGAAAGATGAGCGCCGTCGAAAGAGCAGATCCATTCTTATTCTTCTTTTTATTTTTTATTTTTTAGTGGTTCTATGATAGACGGTTCGGTGGTGATTATGTGGTACGGTGGTGGTGATGGTGTGTTGGTTTTACGATTGCAGTGATGGTGGATGTGTGCGATGCTTTGTGCGGTGGTTAGGTGCGATGGTGACATGTAGTGGTGGCTAGGTTCGGTGGTGCTGTGTGTGGTTGTTGGGTTACGTGCGGTGGTTATGTGCAGTGGTGGTGTATGGTGTGGTGCTGGTTGTGTAGTGGCGTTGACCAATGGTTGGGTAAGGTGTTGTGTGCGGTAGTGTTGCGACATGGTGTTGGCTCTAGTCGGTGTGTAGTGGTGTTGATGAGGTGGCTCTGGTGGTGGTGCATGACGACGATGCTGTATACGGTGCGAGGGGTGGTGGTGTGTGATGTGCGATGTACAATGTACAGTGGTGGTGGCGGTGTGTGTTGGGAGAGTATATCCATTTATTTGGATGGTCATGGTAGTGATGGTGTAGTGGTCCGGTCGAGGTGTTCGAGAGTGGTAAAAATGGTGTAGATGTTGGGTACAATCGGTTGTGGTCAGCATTGGAGGAGTGTAGATGGTGGTTGTGGTGGTCACGGTAGTGGTGGCGTTGAAGGTAATGAATTTGAGGAAATGGTGGTGGTGGTGGTTGGTATGGGCAGCGGTGATGGTGGTTGGTGTTGGCCGCCGTCTTTACAGTGGTGTTGGCAGTGGTGAGGTGGTGGTGGTCACAAATTGTTTTGTTGATTGTGACCAGTAAATTGGTTGGTGTGTGACCAATAAACAATACGTGATCAATGAAATAGATAAATTGTAATCAATAAATAATGTGTGGCCTAAAAATTTATTAAATTGTGACCAATAATTTGATAATGTGCGACCAATTAATTTGATATTTTATGCCACAAAATAAGTTGTAACTCATAAAGTTTTTTATTTGTGACCAAAAAATAATATGTGACCAATTAATTTATTCAATTTGTGACCAATAAATAAATTGTAACCTATTAAATTCGTTGTTAGTGACTGTGGTGTCTGTAGTTGTAAGTTGTAACTAATACATAATTGTGACCATAAATTATATAATATTGTGACTCTACTTTATTTAATTAATAAAATATCTTTTAATTAATGATTTAATAAATAAATTTCAAATTAATATCTTTTTTTTGAAAAAGTAAATCTTATTTCTTAGATTTGAAACATGTCATACTTAATGTCTTGCTAAAAAGATTTTCACATTATTTTACTAAATGGAAATTACACTCAATTATATTTTTCACGATCCAATTTCAAAAAAGCAGATATAAAGTTTGTTTATACAAAAAACAGATTTTAATTCAAATATTTAAAATTATTAATACAATCAAAATTTATCACAAACCCTAATTACTATCATCTCTTATCTCTTTCTACATCTCTCAATATCTATATCTTTTCTCTCTTAGAAAGCAACCAACATTCCCTATTTTCTATCTACCTATTCCTTCTCACCATTCATATTAAAGGCAAATCTACATTTTCCTCTCGTCGCTCATTAGAGACCTTCCAATCGTCGGCTTTGTTTCTCTCTTCTTTTGATTTTTGTGGTGGTCGGAGTTTTTGAGTGGATTTGCGGTGTATTGCACTGACGGTGAAGCTGTCAATAGCTTCTTTAGGAACTTTGTTGTTGGTGATGGCTATTGTGCTGTATTGAGGTGTAGATGCAAGTGTAGGTGCGAGTGCAATGGTAGTGGCTTGTTTGGGTATTTTTTTTGTTGGTGGTGGCGGTTGTGGTGTGTTGAGGTGTAGGTGCAGCGGCAATAGATGTGGAGAATGTAATGGATTTGAAGAGATGGTGGTGGTGGTTGATACAGGCAACAGCGATGGTGATGGTTGATACAGACAACTGTCATGGTGGTGTTGGTTGTCATAATCGTCGTTGCGATAGTGCTGCTAGAGGCATTGATGAGGTGGAGGTGGTGGTCACAAATTGTTTTATTGATTGTGACCAATAAATTGGTTAGTGTGTAACCAATGAAATAGATGATTTGTGACTAATAAATAATATGTTATCTAAAAATTTGTTAAGTTGTGACCAATAATTAGATAATATGTGACCTGAAAATAATTTGTGATCAATTAATTTGATATTTTGTGATCATGAAATAAGTTGTGACTTATAAATTTTTTGATATGTAACCAAAAAATAATATGTGACTAATCAATTTATTAAATTTCTCTTTTACTAATTATATATTATTTCCTGATGGCCTCTTTTGAAAAAAAAAATTGTTTTAAATAGCAAACTTTTGAAGAATGCGTTGTTAAAAAATAGACAAAAATTTTGTGTTGACATGTAAAATATTTTATTGTATGAATATTTGATTGAAAATGATTATATAGAAAAAAAAAATAGCTTTGAAAGAATGGGAGATAAACCCTTGTTTGACAACCATTTTTTTCCCCTCAAACTCATATTCAACTAAAATATTTTGCATGTAAATTAAAAAAAAAAATCAATTTCTTAACCACACATTCTCCAAAAAATAAATATTTCAAAACTCATTTTTTTCGAAAACTTATTTTAATCATTGTCAAATAGGTACTAAGGCTAATTAGGGCATGCATATAATGGCATTTATAAAAATAGGAATAAATGAGTGGATCTACAAATATATAATTAAACCACAATACATTTTGAAGTGTTGGTCATATTCACAGACCAATAAAATAAGTCCAAAAATTAAAAATCATGCTATACGTTCATATTATGATTGACATTTTTTTTACGTTCTTTCATATGGCACCAACTTATCA
Organism: Fraxinus xanthoxyloides; assembly: GCA_903798325.1. Classification (NCBI taxonomy): domain Eukaryota; kingdom Viridiplantae; phylum Streptophyta; class Magnoliopsida; order Lamiales; family Oleaceae; genus Fraxinus; species Fraxinus xanthoxyloides. The sequence goes on from CAIGRL010222634.1 coordinate 6,787, forward strand.
TTTGATTTCCCCGACAATCTTTCACATCACTACTCGAATTGTATCATGTAGGAGAGGACGTCAACCAAGTGGTAAGACAAGGTGTATATTTAGCATTATTGAAAAATTAAATAGTACAAAAATCGAACTAATAACAAACAATAAACAATTTGAGGTGTAACATGCCGACAAACATAAAAGAAATCAAAATCAGTATTTTGCTTTTAATTAATGTCATTATTTACTCCGCGTTTGATTCTCTTTAAATTAAATCTCTTTATTTCTCTTATTCATTTTTAACCACACATCAACACAATAAAATATTTTACACGCAAATTCAAAAACTTTTTTCTATTTTTTAATCGCACATTTTTCAAAATATCAATATTCAAAACATTATGTTTCCTCAATTTCTCTTTATAATGACCATCAAATAGGGCTTGATAAATGAGTCGTGTACTATCCAAGGCAGTTTGAAAATAGTTCATTGACGTTAAAAACGAGGTTTTAACTCTCTAACCTCGTGGGAGTGGTCCATCCATGCCGAAAATGTCAATATATATATGTTAAAATTGACTTTGACTTTTTCATTAATTAAAGTTGGAGGACAAAATCGTCAAATCGCTTAATATTTTCCTAATTTTAGAGTTTGTTTAGGAACTTGATTTTGAGCATGCTCCGCCCTAAAAAAGGGGTTGATACTCCAGATAATTAATAACCATTCCTAGAGGTCCAGACAATCTCGCCTAAATTCAAGGCAAAATGTTGTTTGCAAAATTGATTGTGCTAGTCGTCGGGAAAAGAACAATCAATCAAATAGGTAAAAAGAGCCGCTACAATTTTTTTTTTTTCAAGAGCTTAAATAATGTGTCAATAATAAGTAGATAGTAAGTTGTCAATCATAAAAAACAAAATGTGTTTGACAAGCTTAATTGAGCTTTCTCAAAGATGCTGATATGAAAGTTGCAAGCGATTTTAACTTTCACATTGTCGATTTGACCTAATCTCACAACTTTAAATAGTTAAGGAGTAAAAATCTCACTTTTTAAGATTAGGGAGCCGTTTCCCTTCTACTTGAAAGTTCGTGGCATCCCACACTAAATTTTTCCTTATTTTAATTGATTTCATAATAAAATATTATTTCACACACAATAAAATCAAAATGGAAGCTCTTGAATTCATGTAGTTCCTAGCTTTTTTATTCCGCGAAGGCCATCAAAGATTTGACTTTATTATTAGAAATTTGATTGTATTTGGGAATATTTTATAAATAATTATGTATGAACAATATTGTTTATTAAAAGATAGAAACGAGTGATGAAAAAGTGGATAATACATTGTAAGTTTTATAAAATACGTAATATACGTATGTAATGATCACACCAAAATGTTCAACTGTTACTTGTCCATGCCTAGTGCTTGCACTATATTTATTGCACTCTAATTATGCATATATATATAGTTTCAACTAAAACTCTTTTAGGGTGTGTTTGAACCACATTATTTTGAAAGAATGTATTCTGAAATAATAGATTGATAAAGAATGTGTGATTGAAAAAGAAGGAAAAATTATGTGATGAAAAATACTATTTTATTGAACAATGTATGATTGAAAATGAGTAAAAGAATGAAAATGAAAATTTTTAATGTCTACCAAACAGGGGCTTAATTTTGTTTTTGAAACACGTGGGAAGGCGTCAAGATGATGTTTTTGAAACACGAGGGAATAGAATTTGTATAATTTTATTGCAAATGCAAAGTAACATATGGAAAGTGCATAAATTACAAATGTATAAACTAACTTGCTACTCAATAGGAAATGAATCTACAGAAGTAGATAAATCTGGTGAAAAGAATGTTCAGGAAGTACTAGGACAAACATACAAAATTGCAGACAAGTTTTGGCAATCCAAAATTAGCTCAATAATTATGCCGATTTCTCATTATCCAACTTTCTCCAGATTTTCGGACACAGTTTTCATCCTCGGTCGAACCTCAGGGTCTCCCTCTGTGCATGCAAGGGCAATGTGAAATACAGCCAGTACTTCCTTCTTGGCGCGTACTTCTTGAAGCAACATAGGGTCTACCATATCAGACAATGGGTTTTCCTCGTGGAATCCCTTCCTTACCCACCTTACAAGATCCAGGATCTCTGTAGATGTTGAAGCCGTTGGAGATGAATAGTCTGGAGATTTACCTGTTAGCATTTCAAGTAAGACGACTCCGAATGAGTAGACGTCCCATTTTTGGGTAGGTCGGCTACCGGTGACTCGAGCTTCTGGTGCTCGATAATTGTTCGTTTTCTCTGGTAGGTTTGGTTTTAGATAGGGAAGGGCACCACCAATAAAGCCCCCGGAGGAGGAGGGGTTGTTTCCAGTGATGGTAATCAGCCGGTTGAGGCCAAAATCAGAAATGTACGGCTGAAATTCATTGTCAAGGAGAATGTTTGACGGTTTAATGTCTCCATGAACAAATTTTCTCGGGCTACATTCATGTAGGTAGGCCAAGCCCCGTGCTGTACCTTTTGCAATTTTCAGCCTCGTTAACCATGTTAAACTGGATGACGGCTGACCATTTTTCCCTGTAGAATTGGACCTTATCAGTCCAACATTCACACATGAAAGCAAAAATAACACCAGAAAATATATGTTGATGTTTGGTACGCATTACAGGATAAGATTGAACAATACAATAAACAAGATTTTAGCTTATTTTTTCTTCCGTAATACTATCCACTGCTATCCAGTCTACCCTATGAAACAAGCATTTATTTTAGCATCCACTGCCATTTCCATTCAGGTTGAAAATAAGAACAACAATTCGTACCAAATATATCCTGTTTTAGTACCATAAGATATATATCCTGCTTAAGGCATGAAGTTCAACTTCACCCGTATCTCTTGATGATAAATATACAAACAAAACCCTCAGTGGCTATACTTTGATTTCAGAATTCAAACTCATATTGAACATATGTGAATGTGTTATTGGCACACACATTCAAAGGGTCTAATAAGCCGAATATCCAAAAAGAGCAGGTGTCAAAGTATGACAATCTCGCATAAATCAATTTTATAGGCAAATCATGAACTTTTAAATCATAAATAGAAGTATCATTTTTCTCTAATCGAAAAAATAATATTATCTAAAAGTACACTGCAGGAAATGTTTTGGGTTCTTGATGCAACTTATATCAGCAGTCGGGCCCTCTCATCAGAAATTCACGTTAAGAAGTAGAATAAGTTTTTGCTCCACTTTGGTACAATGTCATGTTTTCACTTCAATTCCTGGCACAAATTGATAAAGAAGAACCCAATATTCCACCAGACTCACCAATATCTATATGGCCTAGTTAGGTACAAGATTGTTGGTAAAAGCACATCCTTATGGAGTAGTCCTTATTACAAAGGTGCACACAATGATAATAATGATTACATCAGAAACGCCATTATTAACAAAACCTACGATCGCCACTCACCAACTTTATTTCTTTTTGTTTCTTCTCCTTCACTCCTCAATGAAACGTAATCATTTACACCAAAAAATATACACCAAGGGAAATCAAATATAATAGTTTTTATTCCCTCTTTTTTGGGGTAAAGTTAACCCATATATCTATCTTCCGTTTGCTACTTATCCTAGTTATTGCACCATCCATAATGGTGTTCAAGCCAAGCTATCTTCTAGGATTAAAGAAAGGTATATTATCTTGAACTATAATCCTAGTTAACCATTAATATTGGAATCTATGCACATAAAATTTACAAATAAATGCAATTTAGTGAAAAAAAAATTAACAACTTACCACGAAGAGCAAAAGCTAAGTTGCCATTGGAAATGAAATCGCTGATGAGAAGCTTCTCGTCAGGTGCCCAGTAATAGGCCCTCAACTTCACAACATTCGGATGGTTTACTCTCCCGATTGCCTGAACCTCAGCTACAAACTCCTTATACCTCTGTTCACCGCCTTCTCCCAACCTCCTCACGGCCACAGGCACTCCATTTCCGAGCACAACCTTGTACACAATCCCCAACCCGCTCTTCCCTAACACATAAGCTGATGCCCTCAACAACTCGTCCAACTCAAAATTAAACCCCTTATCAATTGCCACGAGATCTCCCTCCCCACCACTCATCCCACCGCTAGCTCCACCACCACCCTTTTCTGACTCCACCTCCGAATCATTGCTCTGGAAATTACTAATGCAAGGAAAAACACACAGACCCGTCTTCTCATTTCTCCCGAGCTTTCCTTTCCCAGTACAACTACAACCATGAGAATCCTTTCTCTTCCAATACATGTAAACAATCACTAAACCTACAAATGCCACTCCAATAGCATCAGCTACCGTTATCAGTATAATCAACCCTGGTTTTAGCCCCTTGCTCTCATTAATATCCTCATTTTCGCGAGAAGCACTCTGAATCCCTGGGGTATTTTCAGAATTGTTTTTACAAGTCCTTTGTAATGGAAATCCACACAACATCGGATTATTCAAAAATGCTGTAGGACCCTGATTCGCAAACGACCCTGTTTGTGGAATTTCACCAACTAAGTTATTGTTCCTAAGATCAAAACTCACAGTAAGTGGCAAATCACCCAATGTTTTTGGAATTTTCCCTGTAAAAAGATTGAATGACAAATTCAAAGTCCCTGAAAGTGATTTCAATTCTCCTATATCTACTGGGATCGAACCATTAAATTTGTTCCCCGATAGATCAAGCTGCTCCAAATTGGCTAGTTCCGGGAAGATCCCCTCCGGGATCTCGCCTGAAAAATCATTTCCGGCGAGAATAAGCCTCTGCAACTGCCGACAGTTCCTCAGAAACTTCGGGAGTGGCCCAGATATGGAATTATTCGAAAGATCAAGATTTTGTAGGCGAGGAAGGTTACACATAGAGGGGGGTAGAGAACCGCTGAGATTATTACCATAGAGAAAGATGCTGTGCAGTGATGAAGCATTGAACAGTTGATCGGGAATTGACCCATAAAAGTTGTTATCATGAAAATTAAGCCGCCGGAGATAAATCAAGCCGCCAAGCTCCGATGGAATATACCCCCGGAGATTCTTACCGGCAACGGATATGCCTACAACACGCGGGTCCGCCGAGCCGGAGATGTTCATGCATGAAATTCCACTCCAGCGGCACGGCGTTGAATCGTTCTCATTCCAGTCGGCAAAGTTAGCGGATGCAGAGGCGGTATCCACGGCGGACTTCAAGGAAAGCAAAGACAGGCCGTCGGAAGTCAAACAAACTCCAAATTTTATATCTCCATTAAAATTCAACAAAACCAAAATGGTTAAAAAACACAACCTTGGCAAGAACATCATGGTATAAACGCGCGCAGTATAAATCAGAATACAAAAAGGGGTTGAAAAGGCTGCTCTTTTAGGTGAAAAAAAAAAAGGCTGTTATGCTTTGTAATTTTTCATAGCGCATTCATTGATGGTGGTGGAGTGGTGGTGCTGGTGGGGTTTGGCCGTGGGGGAGTTGAGGAATTTATGAGAAAAAGACTGGAGTGGGAGGAGGGGTTCTAATGACTGGGCTCCACATCCACTCTTTCCAACAGTAGGAGGGGTTGGGGAGGAGGGAGTGGGGAGGAAGTAGAAGAAAAGCAACGTGCTTTTTTAATTGCAAGTATTTGTCTGTATTTCGGTAATTTTTACAGCAAAGGAATAGTGATTGTGATGTACAACACCTCTTTTATTTTATTTTTGAACTTGATATTTGAGAATTTTATTTCTAAAAATGTTGTTTCTATAGTTCCTTCACCAGTATAACCGATTTCAAATTCATCAAAAATAAACTCAATTTATTGTTGTATGTAATTATTATTTCGAATTTTCTTGAAAGATCAAAAAGTGAAAAAAGATAAGCTTCCTTAGGCCTCATTTGCTCTTGGTGTATCATTTTCTTGAATTGAAATATTAATTGAATAAGCATTTTGAATGATTTTCGTATCGCGAATAAATATTTTTTGCTCTAGACATAGGCGATATGATCCTTCTACATTGAATGGTTAAGGAGAAAGATGATATGTTTTATGTCTTTGTATTTATTATATAACAAAAACAGATCTGGGTTACACAATTTGGTTGCATGCAATTTAATTTATATCTAATGGATAAATCATTATAACTCTTGATTTTCAAGAAATGAATAGTGGACATGGCTGGGGTCAAGACCAAGGTGTGGTCCATTCAAGAGTAAAGGCTTGTAATAAGTAATAAGGTTACGTTGTCCTTTGGGTTTGAGGCTACCCTCATCGGTATATTCTTCTTAATTATCGAGTGAGGGAGTAAAGACATCTCGTAATAATGCATTCATTCTATTTGTACAACTAGTTTGACAATAAATGAGTTGACATACATCATGTCCATCGATTTGAAAAATCATTTTTAAAATTAATGACAATGATCTTTACACCTCACACATTACCAATCTACTCGCACAAATTCATTGTACAAGTAGTTTAATTCCATAATAATATGTATAGATCATGTAACCTTGTATTGTGTAAAAACATTAACCCTATTGGGATTCCTAAAGTAATATTATGGAATATTTGGTAAAATAAATTAAGCAGTATTTGATATTATTAAAAATAAAAATAAAATAAAGTTATTTATACTATATATCAAACATGCACGAGTATAATACATCATAAATGTTTTGAAAGGAGGAGGAGGTAGGTGATGAATATATTGGCACATATATGGAGAAAAGATAAATCACCAATCATTAAATCTTAGCATCCCATCCAAGTAACCTAAACATCGTCTTATGCTAAAACAAAAAAGCACATAACTTGTCCAATTCTTCCAGTTGGACTTAAATAGTAATATATAAGTACTTATTTTCTCTCTTAATTGACCTTTTTTTTCTCTCTCCTATTGAAAAATACTCAAAACCCACCATTTACTTTAATTGTTTAGTGGAAGTAGGGATGATTAGTTCTCACACTCAAAACTCAATCATGAAAACATGCTTCGAAGCAAACAAAAGTGTGTGTTTGATTGTCTATGTATCATTCATCATGTAGAACAGAGCAGTTAGATATTAGGAAAACAAATATTTTTTACTTGGTGATCCGTCCAATGGCACGTGGGAATATGGCAGTAGCCTATTCATGGTCCCAAGTTCAGCCCCTAATGGTCCAAGAAAATCGAGTTTCATTTAGGGTCCATTTGATTGGCAAG
>CAIGRL010222652.1:0-33388 GCA_903798325.1 Fraxinus xanthoxyloides
ATAACCCGACCCGACCCACCTATCAATCCAATAAACCCAACCCATGTAAAAATAAGAAAAAAAACCGACCCAACCTGGTCGGGTTGGGCGGTTTGATCGGGTTGGGTCAATTTTCACCCACCCCTAGCTACAACAGGCAAATAATTGGTTTTTCTCTTTTTAGAAGCGCGGCCAAACAGGGCCTATATATTTGTGCATATTGTTGAGTTGCTACCACACACTATAATATTTATGACAATGGTTGGTTTTTATAATCACCACGATTTATAACATTAACACACGCGTTTACAAGTTTGGCGTTCAAATGCGACTTTCTTCACATTTCTTCATCTTTATTTATTTCCAACCATTTTTTCGACTGTAGTAGAAGATCAAATGCTGCTCTCTACATTTCCTCCACAAACTCCGCTATCCCATAATTCCACTTTTGTCCCTATCTTCTCCCCTATTTACAATAAGCCCCGTCCCTCCAGTCTCTGCCCAGCCACTGCCAACACTTCTCCACTCTCCGTCGCGAATTCCTCCAATTCGAACTCTTCCACTTTACTCCATCACGTCAACAGCACGTGCGATGAGGCTGGAGAAAGCGGCGAGGCGGCGCCGGAGGACTCGTTGGTGTCATCGGCTGCGGCGGTGGCGGCTGCGATACGGAAGGCATCGACTTCTCCAGTAGAGTTCGTGCAGAGAATAGAGAAAGACAATGCAAAGAATAAAGCTTTGATATTGCCGAGTCCTGATTTTCAGAGGCTTTGTTTGGAGCAGCTCGACCTATTTCGCCGCATCGTGGATTCGGAAGCTCTTCTCTCGGTATATTATTTTTATAAGAGGACTAGCTCACGTCTTATTATTCTGTTAGTCTTGGTTCATCTTAGAAAGTCGGCATTTTAAAAGGTGTATCACAAGTTTTAATATTTTTATATCTAACTGATACTAGGTCAGAGTATTAATTTTGGAATCTTACTGCTCATGTAAGCTTTAGTTGGATCAAATCTGTTTGGAAAATACGGAAGGAAATTAGGAATTATCCTGGAATTATGAAAAAATGTAAAGAAACATCGATAATAGAGAGAAAATCTGGTTGTTGATGCAATAGCTGTTGGAATTTTATTAAAACTTTAATCTCAAGTTATAAGTTGAAAACCTAAATTTCTTTATTACCATGAACCTCCACATCAAATCACCCGAGAGAATCATTTAATGCGAATCATACCTTAATTCACTGGAAATAATTCCTTATTACTAAATCTTGATTCCAGACCTTGAAGCTACAGCTGCAATCTTTTTATGTTTGGTTTCTTCACTTTTGATCTTGAATTTTGCTTGCTTTGATTCTTTAATTCTTGTTCTTGGTTTTGTTTCTTGATCCATAGTTTGGATTCTTGAATTCCTTCTTGATTTTTGATAGATGATTATGAGTTAAGATCATGATTGTGGATATTAGATCTTCCTTTTCAATATGCCTTCTCTTAATTATTCTTGTCTTGATGGAAGAACCAAATAATGAGAAGTTGCATATGAATTAAGGACCATTTCCGTATGTATTTAGCTGATCGTCAAATACAATCCTAATAGATCCGATTTCTACACATATAATCTAATCCACACTTTATTTAGATACCTAAAGCTCAATTACTAATTTCTTTATTAGATCATTTTCATTTTGGGCTTAACTTTAAGATAGTTTTTATACACAATAAATTGCATATGTCGGCCTACATGGTAAATTAAATATTTTCCTAACAATTTCCCACTTGTGCCACCTATGTTACCTTATAATTGTGTATAACCTTATAAGCACAATACTTTTGCTATCATAACCAAAAGCATTTTCGAACAATCTCATCCATCAATTATATCAATTTAGGATCAAAACGGTCTTCCTTACAATTATCATAACTAAACCTACAATTTTCACATATATCAACAGATTCAACACAATCAGATGACATAGATTAAGTGTGGATGTGTAGTATGAAAATTACATGTAATATGATCCGAACATGCCTATTTCCAACTGGTCTTACCTTATTCTTTAATAAAATCAAACCAAAGCTTTAATTAGAGTGAAACTGAATTGAGTACTTTATTTTTAAATTAAACTAAACATCCATGGTAAAATATGTGTCTAAAATAGACAACATCCAAACACAAAATCTCACTAAACTGACATATTATCAAAAGATGCAACATCCATGTGAGCATTATGCTCATGAAAGACACCGTTTAGTAAGTGAATTCATAATTATGGAGTTTATCCTAATATATTTTATAGAAACTTAGTCACTCCGAATTATTTCTTTAACAATTAGGAACTTAATGTCTATAAACTTTTATATCATCGTGCTTCTGTTGGAATACAAGACTGCTATTGTCAAATAATAAATTAAGTGGTCTTTCAATTCCATCCAAAATGTATAGCCCAGTGACAATTCCACATCATATTCCATGTTCAAAATCAGAATATCCAATGATCTCCAATTAATCTGATTTTCTATATATGATCATGTAATCCTTAGTTCTCTATAAATACAAAAACCTCGATTGGTTGCTTTTCAAATATTCATCCAAGAGTTAATTAAATATCTGCCTAGCATTCCAACAATGAATACTATATCCGAATATGTGCAAACCTTAGTATACATTAGACTCCCAACTGTTGAAGCACGGGGAATTTTCTGTATTTCCTTTTCTTTAAATTTATCTTTAGGGCATTGATTGAGGCTAAACTTGCCTCCTTTAACAATATGGGTATCACCTGGTTTATATATTTGCATCCCAAGTCTCTTAAGAACCTTATCGATACAACTCTTTTGTAATAATTCAAAAATACTACGGGAACGATTCTAGTGTATCTATATCCTTAATACAAAAAAGGCATCGTCAATATTTTTCATTTCAAATTTCTATGACAGAAGCAGGCTAGTAGTATGTCATTGACATGTAATACCAGAAAATATGCCGACTCCCACTGAACTTGTGATATACACAGTCATCCACAAAATTCATCTCATAACCAAACAAAAAAATTATTTGATAAAATTGTAATACTATTGACGGGAACCTGCTTAAACCCATTGATGAATTTCTTTAATTTGTAAATCATCTGATATAGTTTAAGATCAAAATGTGTAACAAATGCCATAATAGTCCTAAAAGAGCCTTTCGTAGAAATTGGAGATGAAGTCTCTTTAATGTCAATACCTTCATTTTGAATAAAGTCATTTCCAACAAGACGACTCTTATATCTCTTCACATCACCTTTCAAATCCCTCTTAGTTTTAAATATTCATTTACAACTAATGGACTTCGAATTTTCAGGTAATGGGACGAGTTCTCAAACGTTATTGTCTTTCATTGATTTTATCTTTTTTATTTGTCAACAATCCACTCTTGTAAATTATTTCTTTACATGGTTTGATGAAAGTTGATTGATCAGATCTTCTTCCATTAATATAATGTCATCCTTATTTTCTTGGAGAAAGACTATAAAGTCGTTTAAAATTGCCTTTTTCTTTTCTCTAATGGATTTCCTTGATGGCTTTTTTTAAGTTGTTGAATTTTTTTTCTGGAACAATCTCTTAATTGTATATAAGGGATGTAATATCATCTTGATCCGAAATCGCTTCTTGAACAAAATCTGGAGTAAGAATTTGTCACTGGTCCTGATCATTGTCAATTGTAACAGAAGTGATATATACACATCCTTCATTAAAGGCAAAGTTCTTAACTTTAAAACCCCATCTCTTCCACGAACTCTATATCCTTAAAGAATTGAACATTTCCCGTTTCAAAAATTAACCTAATAGTTGGATTTTTTAAAAATTTGTAACCCTTTAACAGTTGTTTTACTTTGAACTTATCGAGAATTTAAGTTGTAGTCTTTAGTGCTTATTCTTAGAGAGATTCTAGTAAGTTGAAATGACTAATCATACTCCTTAAAATGATCTTAAGTGTCTAGTTTCATCTCTCAGTAATACCATTCATGCTATGACACTCGACATGGTGTACTATGGGATGATTCCACGTTCCTCTAGGAATTTTAGCAAAAGGCCCTGGACATTGTTCTCTTGATCAGTTAGATGTGCCATAGCATTCATTACTTCGTATCTGACTTTTTTTTCTTTTGGTGAGTTGATTTTCAACCTTAGCCATGATATCTTGAACATTTCCCGTATTTGGAATTTCTCATAGATGAGATATTATAGTCATAGAGAGAATGAACATAACATAATAAACTATTGTTAACCATTTCAAGAAGTCAAGGAAATGGCCCACAGATATCCGTATAAATTAGCTTTAAGACTTCCGAAGTCATATGGCACCCAATGTCCTTATGTTTGTTTGTTTCCCTTTAAAATAATTAACATAAACACTCAAATTTGAAAAATTAAGGGATCAAGAATTCCTTCTGGCACGAGATTTTTCATTCTCTTTTGAGAGACGTAACCTAAACGCTTGTGTCATAAGAAGCAGAATTCTCATTGGTTAGTTTATGTTTAATATCGCATGGATTTACATGCAAGGTTTTTTTATAAGAGGCAATCATATTAAGCAAATATAGGTTATCATAATCAGATAAAGAACTCTACCCACAATATTTGAATTAAGAAAAAGACTAAATTGATTATTTCCAATTGAATTTGTCTAATGTAAAAATAGAAACCAAATTATGGTACCGCAATAGTCTCTTTCAAATTCAAATAATAACTTGTCTTTAATGATAACCAAAAAATTCCTATAGCCTCAAGTTTAACTGATTTGTCTTCGCCTCACGTAGATGAATCTTTCAACATCAATTGACTTTTGATTATTCAGGGAACCCCGCATAGACACATTTATGTAAGTAGTGGCATAAGAATTTATCCACCAAATATGTCTTGGTAATGAAACCAAATTAACCTCAAAACAAATCAAAGTGAGAAGTATACTTTTCTTTACACGTCAAACGTGTTATTTAGTACAGTCTCTCTTTACGTGTTCTAGATTTTCACAAAATTAATAGCAAGATGATTTATCTTTTTTCAGGCTTTTGCTGTTTCTTTTGAGCTGAACCAAGTACATCTTCCTTATCATTTAATTTGTCCTTAGAGGTACTTGCTAAGGGAGTACCTCAATTCTTTCTTGCTTTAGATCTTCTTCTTCTTGCACAATATGAAATGAGTTCATTAAGAGTTCACTTCTTCCTTCTCCCTTTTGATGGTCATAAATGACCTTTACTTAACCGAATTGTACAAAAAGAGAAATCAAAACCAAATGCATGAGCAAGTCATCAAATAGCTCAAGCTTTAATGCATTTAGTTTTGAAGCAAGATGAGATATCTCAATGATGTACTACCATATGATTTATTTAGCTTTATATTTTAGTGAAATCAAGTTCGTTAGAAGTGTACTAGTTTCGACCTTATCGCTTTTTCGCAAAGCGTTTTTGGAATATCTTTAAGAAATTCCTTGACTTACCTTATTGGACACATCACCCCTAAATGATACTAGAATTTCACGCTTTATGATCATAAGACTTATGCGATTTGAATGATCTTCCTTATTCTAGTCCCTTTTTATTAGCGAAACTCCTATCTGTAAGAGTAGTGGGTTATTCGGTCCTTAGCAAACTCTAGATTCTTGTCATCAAGAACGATACAAATGTTCTCTTTCTAGCCTTTAAACTTTGGTTCAAGCAAAGGAATCGAATTGATGTTGGCAGATATTGCAGAAGTTGATGAATCAATCGAACAGAGAACTTAAAACGTAAATAGCATGTTCACATGGGAATCCGTATTAAGCAATTAATAATTTCAAATAACGGTGGACCTCATAACAAGAGAACTAGCACAATATTGATATTTAGTCTTTTGATAGTAATACCAACTTGTAAGTGGTACTCTGATGTAATAATCAAATATTGATAATAAATTATGTTAAACAATAAATCTATCTTTGAACCGTTTTATTGTTCACATAAAATAAAACTTTATAATTGTCACATTTATTACTCACATGTGTTCATGTAATTCTGCTAAATATTTAACTTCCTTTGGACCGGTGCATATCTGAACAAATTAGATACATGCGACCATCATAATATTCTAAATAAATTAATTTAGGCAAGAGATATTACTTTGGTAATATGTTACTTCAACTAATCTATTTTAGAAAATTAGTAATTCAAAATAAACTTTTACTAAAATTTGAAATTGATTGCCACCTTATATTTTATTTTTGTTTTTCTCTTTTGTTGTCAAAAGAAAAAAAAAATTAAATTAAATCTCAACAGAACTTAGGTACTGCAACACTCGGAACTTGCGCTGCAACACGGCACACCCAAAACACGGCGCTGCAGCATTGCGACGTTGCTATTATGCCGATATATTCCCAAAGAATCCAAAATATTGAAATTTAAGGGTACTTGATACATAGTCTTGATTCTTGAATTCCTTATTCTTGATTCTTAATAGTTGATTACGGTTAAGATCATGATTTTGTGTATTGGATTTTCTTTTTCAATATGCTTTCTCTTAGTTATTCTTGTGTTGATGGGATGCACAAAGAATAAGAAGTTGCACATGAATTGGGGACCATAATCCTATATATAGTTTCCATATGTATTCGATCAATCATTAAATACAATCGTAATGGATTCGATCTCTACACATATAATCTGACTCATACTTTATTTAGATACCCAAAGTTCAATTATTTAATTATTTATTAGAAAACTTTATTTTGGGCTTAGCTTTAACGTAGTTTTCTTACATTATTAATTATATATGTCAACCCACATTGTAAATTAAATATTTTCCCAATAGTAGCGGTATTGGAAATAATTGAAGTTTGTGTTGCACACAGTTTCTTTAAAACAGATTCGACCCATGGTGCTAGAGGACTGATGACTGTCTCCCATGATGCAACGGTTGAAAGTTAGCTGACTAGTATCTTGTCACTACTATAAGCAAATTATTCGCTCACGGTTCTATCACCGAGTTAGAAAATAATTATCGAAGTTACAAAGAACAAACTCTCAAAAGCGAGGAGAGAGCTTTGGTGTGTGGTATAAGGCGGAGAACATCTCCTTACATAATAATAGGATAAGGGAAGTTTCAATTCTTGTTAATTTTGTATTAGAACCAAAATGTTACAATAGCCATTAAAGCAATATGTTACAAATAGCCATCGAGAATTTTGTAACCACCAATTCAATACAAAATTAACTAGAGAATTGAAATGTGAAATCAAAAGCTTCTTGCTACAATTCTTGATTCACAATTCATTTTATTTTGAATTTTTTCCAACGTCATCATCTTATTGGCTTTATATTTCAATGATGCTTGTTTGGGAACATTAATCTTGGAATTTGATTGTTAGTATGAGCTTTAGTTGGATCAAATTGTTCAAACAAGCTTCTTGCAGTCTGATACAATATTAAGTATCGGAGTTCCATCTTAAATGGTCTAGCTTGAGCTTGTTGTGGAATTTTATCCTTAACTATTACATAGTATGAGTATAATATCTCTGTTGTTATTTATGCTAATTTTTGTGATGGAAATGGTGACGTTATGATGGTTGAGTGACAATTTTGTGCAGTTTCAGCATAATGAACATTTCTACTCAAGTGACTTTGGAGATTAGTCAAGTGCTAGATAGCTTGATTTTCGTTCTAGATTTTGCAAAATGAGAAGAGCAGAAAATTTGGATAAGAATTAAGGTGTATGCTGTTGCTGTTCTTGGATCAGCTTTTATTTTATTTTCTGTTTTGAGTAGGTTATGATAGACATACTTGATTCAAGTCAAGTGAATATGAATACCATTATATAATTGTATTACCCTAGTTTGATTCATGACATAGAAGTTTATTTTTGTTGAACACCCTATTACTCACTCCTCTGGGCCTAGTACACGTAGTTGAGTTTTATAGAATTTTGTTTCTGAAAGATGAATCGTTACTTCTCAGACTCTATTTTATTGTCAGTCTGATGAGACTAATTTTCTGTGGCAAACTGCATTTTATGTAGGAGTTTAATTTTAAAGGAGGAATTCTTGCGTATATGTGAGTGGTTTAGTAGTTATATACATCTCAATGTTGGGTAGGGACTAGGTTTCTGTTTGTGTCATATAAACCCTGTAACGAGGTTTGTAGGTGGGTTTGTCTGTAACTGCATATGGATTTTCTTTGGTGTATTCAGTATTTTTATGAGTTCTAATTATGTAATCCACAGGTTTATGTCAGACCAGCTGGCAGCTATGTTATGGACAGGTTGGAGTTGCGTCGCATTAATTTCTATCCCGGTGTTAATGTGGATGATATTGTGGTTCTGATTGGTAACTTTAGTATTCCAGCTGGGTTAAGAGTTGCAGAAGCTGCAATTTCAAGTAAACAGGCACGGTGATTAGTCTTTGGATTTGTTTCTTTAGCCATTCCTTTGGACTTCTGTTTCTGTTACTGGATTTTCAATAGATGACACTTTCATTTCTAGGCAGAACTTTTTCCTGAGCTTGGTGCTGTAGTTTTCCCTATGGTCAAGCATCCATTTGTCGTGGGTTTCTTAGTTGCCGAGCTCCCAGAGATGGCTCAAAAAAGAGAATTGCTTCCTGTGAAAGAAAGCTCAGTCCGTGGGCAATCTTTTGCATTGCCTCACAGTGTTGGTTCACAATCGTTGGACATCCAAACTTTCGGGGATCACTCTTTTGAGATATCGAAGTTTACAAGAGATCAACAACAAAATGCCATTAATATCACTAGTTCGCTTGCTATGGCATATGTCATGGATCAGGTAGATTATATATACAAGTATGGATCCATAGTCTTGCTGGGATTTTGCTGGAATTATAATTCTCAGTAGGCCCGCTTTATAATAGCAGAAATATCTTATTTTTTGTTGCAGAAAAAGTCATTGCCCAACGTGCCTTTTCTGAATTTTTCTTTTTTCTATTTTTTTAATGGTGGAAATTTATTTGTGAGTGTGGCAGCTTTCTATACAAGTATTAACTGCATTGTATTCCTCTACAGAAAGCATTGCTACTTCAGCAATCATCGTGGCAAAATAATGTCAGGATGAATAATTTAGTTGAGCAAGTAAGATGATGGGCTGCTGTTGGATTTTGGTGTCATATGATTTGGACATTTGTGATTAATCTCTATCTTTGAATTTGCAGATTCGAGGTTCTCTTTTAAGCATTCAAACTTTGAGTAAATTGCTACATGTTCACACTAGTAGAAGCGAGGTTTGTGCCTCTACAACTTGGAACATTCCTGCTAAGCTTACTTTTGATACTTCTGAAAATTATTCTTTCTTTCCTGATCAAAACATGAATTCGAGATTTGCAGATTTCATATGATATTGTCGAAGACATTTTAGTGCAAGGTGATCACATGAGAGATACTCTTCAACAATTACAGGATGCTGTGCACTTGACGAAGGTACTGTTTCTACCAAGAAGAAAAAATGTATAACTTATATTATGTTTGTCACTTCCTAATAGAAATCCGTGAGGGGCCAAGTAGGCAAATGTCCACCCAAAGCGGACAGTATGTATGATATAACGGTTTGGGCATAGAGGTCAGGTGACAATACGTATGATATAACTGCTTGGACATAGAGGCAACATTTCCACTTTGGGTGGGCATCTGCCCGATTAATTCCTCACGGATTTCTATCGCGTCCCCAGAGTTCGGACACATGACATCTTAAGCAAATCCTTTTTTCAGATTGTCCCAGCACAAATATTTAATAATTAATCTCTTAATTATTTCCTGTCACTTGCATTATTGTGATCATTTTTAAATTTGAATGGTTCAATGAGAAGTAAACAAATTCCAGGAGTTCCTCTGGCCTTACATTTAAGTTATTTCTCTAGTGATTCACATTTTATTTGATTTTCTAAAACCTTTCAGTTTTCTTGAGATTGACCATCAGCTAACAGTTTGTCTGACTAGCTTGCTTTTTCTTTTTAGGCTAATATAATGCGCTATAACAGTGAAACATTAAAGACAATGCACCAGTCAACTGGTCCACTACACGACTCGACGAATTCACAATTATCTAATAACTCTTCAGCTGAAATTTCAGTCCGTGCAATGCAAGAATCTAGTCGCCATTTTTCTATTAGTTCACCGTCAAGGGATTTGGAATTTCCCATGCCACCTCTTTCTCTGGCACCTTCATGTCAACAGGGAATCAGGTACCGTTTATGTACAAAAATATCATGCGTCATGGAGTGCTTTTTAAAATTTAAATATTAGTAATGCTTACTTTTTCAGGTAAGTAATGTATTTATACTTGTATATGCTTATTTAAAAAGCTTGAAGTTTATGTTTACTGCAAATTGATGATGTTGGATATTTTATGAGGGCTGGCTGGGATATCCAATAGATTTATATGGGATACATCATTTTCTCTGAAAATAAAAATTATTTCTTATAAACATGGAAAGAGAAATCTTGAATGGGAATTAGAAAGGTCAGCCAAATTACTAAGAGAAAGTAAACCGCTTAACTAGAATTTGTATGTTCTTTGCGCAAAAAAAAATTCATCCAACTAAAATTGTAATACAGACATATTCCTAGGATTTGTAAGATCAACCTACTTTGTAGTATTTTGGGAATCTCTTTCAGAATTTTACAGGCTATTTTAACTTTGTAAAAAAATCCTGAACTCCTGAACTTCTCAACACGCTCTTGATCAGCATCGAAAAATTTTGTTCTTGCTTATCTGCCATTCCAAGATGCTTGATTAGTATGGGTTTTGCCTGGTCAATTTTTTTTTCATGGAATTTGAAAACGAGAACTCTTCTCTTTATTTGGTGTACCTACTTGAGCCGGATGAAAAAAAACTTTCTACCAAAACCTTCTTTCCCTCTTTGTGTGCTAGCATTTCATAGTTTTAAGATAATTCCTGATTTTATACCATTTGCACCAGAAGACCCTGCAATGTTACTGAAGTACTGGAGGATTTGGTTCGGGCCATAGAGCCACTTGCTCATAACCAGCAGCGAGCTGTGAAACTATCTGAACTTTCAAGTTCTTTGGTGGCTGCTGTTGAAGAACCTGCTTTGCTGCAAGCTTTGAGCAATTTGATTGAGGGTGCATTGTTGCGTACAGAAGTTGGTGGAAAAGTTGAGATAGTGTCCACTGGAGCACCAGCGGGTGGTGCTCTAATCATCATCGATGATGATGGGCCTGACATGCACTATATGGTACAGTTTTGCTTCATAGCTAAATTTATTGACGTGAATCTTGGCGCTATCTATACGTTATAACAAATATGAAGACATTCGTTCATGTGGTATTATCTATAACTTTGATGCTTCTGAATATATTATTTATTTCTGCCCGCGTGCAGATTATTGTTGTAAATTTTCTGCTTGAGTTGAAGTGCACCTTTTGTGGCTACAGAGACCTTGCAATCTGAATTCTTCTCTTGCCCCTATGGACGAAAACACAGTGAGGCCTTTGCACAGTCATCGAGGAAATTGGCTTAAAACCTTGCTATAGTTGCACAATCAGTCTCTAATAATGGAAACTACCACATCTTCGTTAAATTGTCGTTGCCCTCGTGGAAACATGTCTCACTTCAAATTTCTCGGCATGAGTCCAATTTAGGAAAATATGAGGTGTCACATGATGATAGATTTAGATTGTTCCCCTCACTTGGAGCTGATTCTACAACTAAAATGAAAGATTGGGGGACCAATTTGGTACTGAATTTTCTCAATGAGAAACAATATTTTTTTTTTGCTTGTTCCTGCATTGCATTTCTTGGCCTATGCTGTTTGTTTCATGTGAAATTTTCCCCGACTCGCAGACGCAGATGCATTCCCTTGTACCATTTGGGACAGATCTATTCGGTAAAGATATGATTGAAGACAACACGACTTGGAACTTCATTGCTGGACTGGCTGTTGCTCGAGAGATTCTCGAAAATTATGGATGCGTTGTCCGTGTTATGTCTCCAAGAAACACAGATGCTGCCTTTGGAGCAGGTGGGACACGAGTCGAGCTTTGGCTTCCCTCGTTTTCTGCTTCTTCCTCGGATTTTGATGGCTCTGCTCAGGAGGCTTGAAAAGTAATGCACTCTTAACTAGGGGAAAGATTCTCCCCTTGTATATGTCAATTAGCTGAACCCCTTGAGTAATATATAGCAACTAGTTCTAGAGTTATCTCGTATTTGGCTGGTTGTGTTTATGTACATATACAACATCATAGCAGTAATCCTACCAATTTTTCCTTGTAACGCCTAAAGGATATACATCTGTAAACAAGTATAATGCAGCCTGCAACAGTGTACATAGGCATGCTGATGTATTCATGCCTGATTTGGATCATGGATTGTTGTACTAGCAAGATGTGTTAAATGTGCAGTTGCTTGAATCTTTACCTGTCATGAATGATTGATAGAAGTGATGTGTTAAGGTGACGATGAGATGAATAGAGAATAAAGGTTTTCTCATTCTGCTATTTTTGACTAAGAAAATCGAGTGGAGATGAACGGTGTAGAAGCCAAAAGGATAAGATGTTCAAAGCTTGAATGAGAGGACAGGAGGCCAAGTTGGATGTGCTATTTGTCTAGAAAAGCCTTTACTTTCTAGTTATGGGCGCAGAGAACTGTACTTGTGAAAATATTAGAAGATCTGGTCAAAGAAAGTGGTAGCCTTTTATATTCGTTTCCAGTTTGATCATTCCAAGTAAAATGCAGCATGTTTGAATTTTTGTATTTCATATTGGTGGTCGAAAGTACTAATGGCAAAGTCAGATGGTGATTTATCGTTTTTGCATAGAAGAATGGAAAGAATTTTGGGTCAGTTTCATCTCACACCGAAGTTATTGTCATTGACTAAGCTCTTTTTTATTTGAGTAATGTTATTTCGGAAGTGCTAAAACACTAGTCTAGACATTAAAGTGGCATTTAATGAGAAGTACAATTAAATGAGTCACTTAAATACCCAAAAATCTGAGTCAACCATGCCAAGGCAACTAGGCCTAAGTTGTGACAGTTGGGGCATAGATGATGTTCATCCACTAAGGTTTGTTGCTGGGCAATGTCGATGAGGAGACATGACGATTGGCCCAGGAGTTTTGCTAGTAGTAAATGACCAGTTGTCCCCACTAAACTGTGTTTTGCTAGTAGTAAATGACCAGTTGTCCCCACTAAACTGTGTTGACTAGAGCTGAAGGGGCTGGTCTCAAAACTACGGGTTGTTCGGTCTAAGTTGGAAATTGATATGGTTATTTTACTTTTCCTTTTGTATTTTGTTGGCTATATCAATATTACTAAATAAAGTTGAGCACGGTCCAATTTGAATTCTTTTCGATTTATTTTCAAATCAAGCTATTTAAACAGTTCTAAAAAAATTTCAAACTTCACAAACCATATTACTTTTTGAACCAAGCTATTTTTTTTTGGATTTCTAACTAAAGTTGTAACACCCCCAAATTTAGATACTTAAATTTGAAGATATTATCATTTAACTTTCTTTTAAAATCATAAATGCGAAAAATGATTAAACTTTTCTTTGATATAATAAATAATAATGACTTATTATCTTTAAATAATTTGTGTTTAATAACATATAGAACAATTAAATCGAATGTTAGCTTTAATTACAAAAACAAATTCAACATTTAAATATGATCATACTGAGTCTGTGCTACCACAAGTCGTCATCTCGAATCATCTTGCATTTATCATCTGAAAATGGGGAAGGATAAAGTGGGATGAGCTAACATTCAGTAAGAACCTCATGCATATGATGTATGCTTATGATATGCATATGAATTATTTAAAAAAAAAAAAAAATGTCTTTTATTATGTTTCCCATTTTCTTTCATTTATTTAAAAACTTAAAATTAACATCGTGAGCTTTCTTGGTGTATCGCTTAGCCAATTAGAATGCACTGGACAATTATTATTTGGAACTCAATCGATCCTATCAGTATTACCATAAAACGGTTAACATTAACATTAACATTGAACATTAGTTGGGTACTACATAGACATACACCTTGTAATAAAAACATTAGATATACGTATCTTTTTAAAATATTCATTGACTCATTGACATTTGTTTATGTATGCTTATGGATACATTGACATTCATGAGTAAGACAAAAGAGAAGTATTAATGACCTAAAATGTAATAATCAAATATCATGTTCACATAAAGGCAATTTAGGTAATACAATAACAATTTTGGGTTATACATTTAATGATGTAAAGTACATAGGAAGATAAGGGGAGGTTTACTTTATTGAAATTCGTAGAAATAAACTATTGAAATTCATAAAAATAAGCTTTTAGAATAGCAGTTGGAGATGTCCCTAATCGTCCATGAAGTCAATGTGCGAAATCCTAATTCATTACCATTTATTTAGAAATTATGACAAATTATACTCTTTAATTACGAACCCATAACATTTATCTATTAAATTTATTTATGTAAAAGTGTCCCTATAAAACTTTACTTGAAAATGAAGTGTTAATGTTTTGAAATCCACTATTAAAAGACGTCATTAATTCAAATAAGTACTGGCTGGTTCAAAAGTTGTTTAAGGTAGTAATTATTGTTCTATCAATTAAAAGAAACTATAATATGCATATTAACATGTGTATATACACACACGTACATATACACATATGTATACACGCACGCATGTACATATGTACACACATACATATTACACATATATACCACCAATGTGGACATATTCATATATGCATATATGCATGTTATTAATTTAGATCGTAAGATAATGACGATAATAAAATAAACAAGAAAATAAACACCAAAATTTACATGAAAATTCAATACGAAAAAAAACCACTGGGAGATTAATAGAAATCCACTATAATAATCAATAAAAAGTTGTATTTATAAAATCTCAATGCACTCAATAGAAATCTAAAGCTCTCAGGATGTATGAATCTATCTCTATTATGTTTTTCTATACAAGTCGTGCCATATATTTATATATATACAAACCCTAAATAACAAGTTGTAGAAAAATAGGAGTCCAAAATCGCGTCAAAACCGAAAACGTGTCAGGCCAGATAAGCTTGTCGCTCAAGCGACAAGAGGGTGAGAGACAGGTTACAACCCCGAAGCTCGAGCGTCAGGGCAGCGCCAAGCGAGCGACTAAGTCACAGGTTGTTTTCTATCGGACTCGGTCAACATCCAGCTAGAGCCAAGCCGACGATTTTTTCCTCCGATTCATAATTTGATCTCTTCAATAACATGCTAATTTAGACTTCAATATCCACTAAAATTTGGGTCAAACCACAAATAAATCTTTGCCTTGAATCAAATTCCAACACAAGGAATTCCCAGTCATGACTCCATCAATAAACACC
Organism: Fraxinus xanthoxyloides; assembly: GCA_903798325.1. NCBI lineage: Eukaryota > Viridiplantae > Streptophyta > Magnoliopsida > Lamiales > Oleaceae > Fraxinus > Fraxinus xanthoxyloides. The sequence continues at coordinate 15,339 of CAIGRL010222652.1, forward strand.
ACTCCGCATCTTCCAAACAAGCCACAGTGGACTAAATCAACAACAAATACCCACTAAGTTCAAGCAATGTTCAAACTTAGTAATATGAAGTGATTTCGTCATCATATCAGTAGGATTATCCTTGGTATCAACCTTGCTTACTATAATATCACCATGAGCAATCATATCACGCACAAAATGATACCTCACATCAATGTATTAGTCATCTCGTAAAACATATGATCCTTAGTAAAAAAAAATTACACTTTGACTATCATAGAATAATGTAGACATTTGCAAGTCTTCACTTATTTCACCAATTAATCCTCTCAGCCACATAGCCTCCTTACATGTCTCTGTAATGGCCATGTATTCTACTTCTGTTGTAGACAGTGCTACTATATTTTGTAAAGTAGCTTTTCAGCTGATGGCACATCCTCAAAGGGTAAACGCACACCTTATAAGTGATCTCCTCTTATCAAGATGAAAACAAGTATTAGAAAAGTCCCTCTAGTATCTAAAGATCCACTGCACTTATTTTCAATGTTCCTTGCTAGTGTTTGCCATGTCTCTGCTAACTGCACTAACTACATGTTCCAAATCAGGTCTTCTACAAACCATAGTATACATAAGCGAACCACCTGCACTAGAATAAGGAACTTGAGACATGTAATCAATGTCTTCATCTGACTGAGGATAAAAGTTACATGATAATGTAGAGTGGGCAGCCAATGGAGTATTGATAGTCTTCGCATTCACCATATTGAATGTTTCAAGCACTTTCTCAATGTACAATTTTTAACTCAAATACAACCTACCAGTCTTTCTATCCCTCAAGATTTTCATACCAAAAATCTTCTTTATTGCACACAAATTCTTCATATCAAACTCCTTCTAGAGTCGACACTCTTTTCTAGCATTTGCTTTATCTTTGGCTGCTATGAGCATATCATCAACATCTAATAACAAATATGTAGTTGATCCACAATATTCATTTCTAAAGTACACACAACTATTATAATTATATCTGAAGAAAGCATGAGTAGTCATGAATGAATCAAACATCTTATAACACTGTCTCAGGACTGTTTTAGTCCATATAAGGACTTTTTCAACAAGCACATACAGTCTTCTTTTCCAAAGACCATGAACCCCTCAGGTTGTTACATGTAGATGCTCTCTTCAAGTTCTCAATGTAAAAATGTTGTCTTGACATCCATCTGCTTAAACTCCAAGTCATTCTTAGCCACCACTCCAAATGAAGTTCGGATGGAACTATGCTTCACAACTGGTGATAACACATTTGTAAAGTCAACACCTAAAGTCTAACTGTAGCCATCTGCTATCAATCTAGCATTGTATTTAGCATCTTCAATCTCTTATGTGTCTTCCTTTCTTTGAACACTTGCAGCGAGCAATCTTTTTACTTTTAGGTAATTCAACCAAGTCATAAGTGATATTTTTACTCAATGACTCCATCTTCATCTATCTGTTAGAATCACTGCAAATAACTGCCTCTAAATACATAGCAAGCTCCTTAATGGAATCAATGTGTGCAGCCACACTCAATGCATAAGCTACCAAATATGTTTTCCCATACTTCTGTGGAGGTCTAATCTATCTATGAACTCTATTCTTAGCTATTGAATATTGTGGTGCTGATGGTGTAGAAAAGTAGGCTAGATATTATTGTCTATTAACCCCGAACTAGAGTGATCTGTAGTAGACTATTTTGCAACCTCTGATTGTCCTTCTAAACTAATTTTCAGCTCCACTTAAGTTGAGTGTTCTACTTCTCAATTTTATTAGAATACCCAAGAGGTGAATCAGGAATCATAGGAAGTTTATCAAATACTACATCCCTACTAACAACCACTCTCTTGTCTCAGGACACCACAATTTATACACCTTCACACCTGATTTAGACCCAAGAACGATACACTTTCTAGACCTAGACTCCAACTTTCCATTATCCACATGAGCATAAGTATGACACCTAAAATCTTCAAATCAGAATAACAAGAAAGTTTACCGGACCATACCTCTTTTGGTATCTTTTTATCAATGACAGTTGATGGTTAGCTGTTAATCAAAAAGTAAGCTGTAGTAATAGATTCAGCCCAAAAAGTCTTAGACAACCCAAAATTTGAAAGCATACAACGAACATTTTCCATCAAAATTATATTTATCCGTTTTGCCACACCATTCTGTTGAGGGGTTCTAGGCACTATCAAATGTCTCAAGATACCTTTAGCCCTACAGAAACTATTGAATTCATCTAAACAAAACTCCAACCCATTTTTTGTGCGTAAACGTTTTACCTGCTTTCCAGTCTACTTTTCTATCAATGTTTTTCAATCTTTAAAGGTCTCAAACACATCACTCTTTTACTTCAAGAAGAATACCCAAACTTTCCTAGAGAAATCATCTATCACTGTCATAAGTAATAATGACCTCATTTTGATGGTACCATGGTCGGTCTCCAAAGATTTGAATGAATATATTCAAGTGTTCCTTTTGTGTTGTATCTTCCTTTCGCAAATCTAACTCTCTTCTATTTTTCAAAAACATAATGCTAACAAAAATTTAATTTGCTGGTCTTCTGCATATCAAGAAGTCCCCCTCTACTCAAATCTTTCATACCACTCTCACTTATATGTCAGAGCTGCATATGTCAAAATTTTGTAATTTCATCATCTGTCAAAAAGAAGTACAAACTGCTGCATCTTCAAATACTGTGGAACCATGCAAAATGTACAAATGTGTACAACTTTTATGTCCATTCATGGCAACAAGAGCACTCGGTTTTATGTCCATTCATGGCAACAAGAGCACTCGTCTCACCTTCAAAACTCCATCTTTACCAATGTATCTAAAAACCCTTTGAGTCAATTGCACTCAAAGAAATGTCATTCAACTTGAGTTCTAGAACACGCCTTACATCTGTAAGTATTCTGATAGCTCCATCGAACATTATGATTCTAACTATACCAACTCCGACAATTTTGCAAGGTGTGTTGTTTCCCATAATAAATGCACATCTCGAAACTCCTTCATATGTTGAAAACCAGTCCTTGGTGGGACACATATGAAAAGTATAAGCCAAGTCAAGAACACATTCTTCATATGGTTTGAAATCCATGTGAAAAATCATAAGAAGCTCTCCTTCACTTTTTCCATCTTCCACAACATTAACCTCCGTTGAATTAACATGCTGCTTCCCTTTATCAGTAGTACTAACAACTTTATTTATGTTCTTCAAGGCATATAAATTAGCTCTAATATGTTTCTTCTCCTTACAATAATGACATGTCTTTCAGCATGTCTAAATTTCAATCTTCCCCTCATATTTCTGCCAAGATTCCTATCCTAATTTCTCCCACGCACAACCAAGCCTCAGCATGATTCCCAGATCCTCCAACAAGATGATTCATATTCTCATTAGATAGTAAAGCATCATATACCTCTTTCACGGTGAGAGTATCCTGACTATAGAGAATATTATCTCTAAAAGTCACATATGATGGTGGCCAAGAACATAACAACATCAACGCTAAGTCCTCATCGTCATATTTAACTTCCAATGTCTCCAAATCGGTCATGATTTCTTTGAGCATAGTCAAGTGATTACGGGCGTTGTTTCAGTGAGCATAGTTCGGTGAGAATACAGGCGTTGTTTCAGGTGTAGCTTGTTGGTCAAGTTCTTTGTCATGCAAAGTTACAACTTCAACCACAACGCAGCGACATTTCTCTCATTTAGAATATCCTGAAAATTTTGATTTGAAATATATAGATGAATTTGAGATTGGGCTTTCCGATCCCAACAATACTTTTCATCCTGTGTCCAGGTAGCAGACATTCTATCAAAGTCAAGCAAAGCTTCCTCCAAATCCATTTGAGCTAGAACCGCTCGTATCTTCACTTGCCATATGGTAAATATCGTGTTTCTATCCAACAATGAGACATCATAATTCATTGTCGCCATCAAGAACAACAAACCTCGCTCTGATACCATTTGTTATGAATTTAGATTGCAAGATAATGACGATAATGAAATAAACAAGAAAATAAATATCAAAGTATATGTAAAAACTCAATACGGAAAAAAAACCACGGGTAGAGGAGAAGAAATCCACTATAACCAATAGTAGTTGTCTTAACAAAATCTCAATGTACTCAATTAAAACCTTTAAGATGTTGTATGAATCTCTCTATTATGTTCTATTGTGTTCTTCTATACAAGTCATGCCATGTGTGTGTGTCCTAGAGAACAAGGTGTAGAATGATAAGAGTCCAAAATCACGTCAAAATTGAAATAGGTCTGGCCGGATAAGCTTGTTGCTCGAGAGAAAAACTAAAAGAAAAATGAAAAAAATAAATAAATTAAAGATGGTTTCCGTTGAGATGGCATATAGTATATTTACGTTATAAATTCTAAAACCCCATAAAAAGTTCAGGAGCCTGAAATATGGAAAGTTGAGATATCTTAAAAAGTTATGTTATTATTAGAAAATAAACGGAATAAAAGAAAATATTGACATTATTTTCGTACATAAGATAATGTTTCCTAGTATTGAATGATAACAAGGATATCCAATGAAATTCATCGAAAAATACCTGCATAGAACTAATTGACCAAATAAAAGAACTCAAACTAGACAAAATTAAACTTACTAAAAAAAAATTGAAATTTCTAGACTTGCATTTCTCAACACCTAAAGGTGTATACTTATACGAAAAAAATGAGAAAAATGAAATCGTAACATATAATGCACGATTCTTAACATAATGGATGTTTTAAATGCTCGTATAAATATATAAATATCTTGTGGTAATGTTATCTCAAGACTGTATTTTGTTAGCCTCATTTAATAAATATAGTTATAACCAACTAATGTGATATGAACATGACTATTATCTATATGAATACCTAAAATACCTAAATGTTTTGATATGTTTGAAGCATAAAGTCCAAGTTTTCAGGAAACTTATTCGCTCAAAGTACAATGATTCGTTGCAAAATTGGAATTATACAATATGATCATTTTAGTGAATATGTTGAAAAATGGGTTAATTACCCCAATAGTCATTGAACTTTACCGAAACTTTCCATCAGATCACTAAACTTCAAAAGTTACGCGGTTAGTCACTAAACTTCCCAAATTGTAATCCCATCCATACTTAGGAATATGAAATTGCATAGTGAAAAAGAAAACAGAGATATAATAGTGGCAAAAGGCATGTATGAATTCTTTGTAGCCCATTAGGGAGATTTTCTAGAAATTTCACATAAAAGGAATGCTTTTACCTTCAAACGAAAATGGGGAACTTGACGAGGTGAAAGTACGCCGAAATGGTGGGAATATTTGTGGGCTTCCGGTCCAAAAATGGGGAGCTTGACGAGGTGAATGTATGCCGGAAGAACGGAAATTATGGGAAAGCTTATATGTTTTCCCTCGCTTTACTCCCTTATGAAGGGGGGATGAAGAACGGAAAATGTGGGAAAGCGTATATGTTTTCCATCGCTTTAGTCTGTTTTTTGTTTGCTTTTGTCTTTTTTTTAAGTGCCACGTAATTACATTTTAAAATCATGTAATGTTCCTGGAAAATTCATATGTACTCCCAGCTTTACTCAAAATATTATTTTGCGGAAGCTCACTCCAAGAACTTCGAATCGATAATTTCGAGGCTCGATTTTCACGTTACCTTTTTCTACCAAACAACTAATCTAAAAGCTTCAACCTACAATCCACAGTCACTTGTGGTTGCTTCAATCTTCTCTCCCTCAAATGATAAGAAATTGGTGGTAATTTGCAACCACAAAGGCAAGAAGAAAACCAATGAAAACAAGGCACGAAGATGAAAGAGATAACAAGAGGACAGCCACCGTTTTTCAAGCATAAATCAAAGCTCATGGTTGTTTTCTCTCTTTTGCAAATAACACACACGATTCACAAGTCAAAGAGGCTACATATATAGTTTAGGTTATACACCAAATTGGGCCAAGAAATGAGTTAAATGGGCCAAGTCAAAAATCCATCCAATAAACTATAATTTGGGTCGTGAGAAACATTAATAAATTAAGTTACTTCCAATAATCCATGTTGTTTTCGGATCGAACCTTTAGACTTCGTTGTTAATAATCAATTCACCATTGGCCTACGTTTTACATTATTGACCGTAATTTATTGGGCATCAAAATCCAACAAATCTCCACTTTGATACACAATCAACTCGTAAACAACCAGAACATAAAATAATTAGGTAACCAATAAATTGGGATCACAGAGACCTTATCTCGTATTTCGGACTCGAAACATATATTATACCTTCTACATGTACTCGCCAGGGCAAAGACCAAAAAATACCCAAGGAGGAACAAGTAATCATGATAATCAATCAAGAGCATATTATATATACGATGAAGATATAACATAAAATAATGCAGATCTTTTCAAGCATGTTCACACAGAACAATGACTAACACTAAGTTAATCAGTCAAACGGCCAACACATATGTAACAAATACGTAAATGACCACACGAAAAGATCTTATCACACTTATTATATCCCATTCTATGTTGCTTGCTCCTCGAGAACATATACCTTATCTCATTGCCCACCATGTCCACTCACCCATGTCTAATTGGTAAATCACAATAGATACTAAGTCCACGTTGTATATGATTGGACTATCAGTAGGAATACTTTCAAAGGCCCATGAGCAATCATTTCTTTCTTTCTTTATCTATAGCATTTAATCCTCTATTATTAACCACTTCTCTCAACCTCAGTAGATAATGGGTGTCCACCTAACAGAAATGATAGAAGTGTCATTCTCACACTTCATCTGATCAAGGTCTTCTCAAATAAAGGATTCCAGACGTTTAATCACATATCCACTTGTGATTCAAATGTCATACTCCACATCTCTCGATACATACCACCAATGTACCCTTTGACATCTATACTCCACATTACCAAAAGACACACATCATACTTATTGCTAATGCATCCCAAACCATCATGTATGTAAATACACTGCACCGAGTAATCAAATTGGTCAAATTCATGCAAATACACGTATCAAACACATTGAAATGTAACATATAACGATCCAATAGAATTAACCAGTCACACATGTAGAAATGATTACACACATATGCAAATGCAGTAACTAGGTTTACTCTCAATAAATCTCACTATGGTCATCACTTGACCCAAAAGTAACATTTGCCCCACCTCTCATTTTACCATTCTGATTATCCTTCTTCTTGAGATAGTCCCTCATAAAGTATTCAGTCTTACCGCAGTTGTAACACTGCTTACCCTGAACTTGTCCCAACCCCTACCCTTCTTTTTATCACCCTCATCACTCAAGTCATTATTGTCTTGATCTCTACCCAAACTCATTTCTTTAAACTACATTCTACTCCTCATCATATGTACCTCACATCACCACTCATCTTGTTCTCTTTTCCAGCCATAATTTCCATCTCCTTACTCCTAAGGAAATCTATGACAATCTTGGGTGTTAAGATGTCTCTACCATATTTAATTGTATTCTTATTCCCCTATATGAATAAGACATAGAATTAAGCAAAAAGATGGCATTAAGGTGTCTCTACCATATTTGGGTCGTGAGCAACATTAATAAATTAAGCTGCTTTCAACAACCAACGTTGTTTTCAGGTCAAACCTTTAAACTTAATTGGTAATCAATTCACCATTGGCCGAGGCGAGTGAAATATAATCCTACGTCTTACATCATCAATCAGAATTTATAAGGTATCAAAATCCAATAAATATCGTAAAACATAATGAAATGAGTTTTTAAATTTTTACAAATTTATGATTTTCTTTTACTATTATGAAATATTAAACCCAATAAACTCATTAAAAAAATATTTTCTTGTTGACATTAATCACACTCCTTAAAAGAAAATAAGAATTCCACATTTTTGTGTTCGGTCTATCGATCAATGGTCACACTCGATTTTTGAATGTTAAGGTCTATGCCAAATTATTATTCCTGGTAAATGTGGAAAATATAGTCAAAATATTATACACAATGATTTATCACTTTTTGTATTATTTTCATATTAATTTGATTGCATAATCTATGATGATATTCCAATCCAACAATTAAAATTTAAACATAATTCATAATGAAAATTCATTAAAAAAAACATAAATTCAGATAAAAAGGAAAAAAGACGTACATGTGTAAACAATATATAAATAAGTTTATGGTGAGGTCATAATACTTGAATTAAATGTGTCATTCATTAATGGAAGAGTAATATTGTAATATCAATTTAGGTGACATTAAGTGTCATTAAATAAAATGTACAATTAAATGAATATAGATTTGTGCTCTAACACTACGATACTAAATAACATTATTCAATGAAATAATATATCATGTCATCAGTGATTAACTTATTGCTTAAGAGATCATTTAAATATTAGAGGTTCCCAAAGATTGACGGTGCAACAGAATGAAATTCAGACAAATGATTGAACTCGGTAATGTCCACATATTAGAGGCTGAGGGGGTGGGTTTGGGCTTAAGGCCAATAAGTTCATTTGTTTTGAAACTTGCTAGCTATATTATTTTAAAATCGGGGCTAAATACTAGAAACAAAAGAATATCCTTTAAAATAATTAATTTAAGTCAAATTGGAAAACTATAATAAACTAATATAAATCAAATTATATTTATTCCTAAGCATTGTAATAATTAGACTTGGTTCTTAGAAGAAAGAGAAATAAAAAAAGGAAGAAATGGGAAAGAATCATAAGAAATTAGAGATACGAGTTTTCATATAATTTTTTTAAAACATAATCTAATAGTTGAATTTTCCGTTTCCTCTTTCCAAATAAATATCTACAACTCAGACAATTCTTTGTTGTATAGCAATATGACATTCATATGTAACATTATAAATAGGCTAATTAGCACGAAACGTTCTTACCTTTGGGGTTGATTTCGAAAACCGTCCATACCTTTTATTTCTTGGCATTTATACTCTTACCTTCAACATTTTATGCGCTGAACGTCTTTTTCACATGTTTTTGACGATTTTACCCCTAATTCAAATAAAATAAAAAGAAAAGAAAAGAAAAGAAAACTAAAGAATTAATTGCAACTATAATCCCAAATTTTTAAAACCCATTTTTAATCACAAGTTACTAATTTTTTTGTTCCCAACCAGCCGCCAAGTTTGGAGCCATTTTCAGCCACCTTCCAACTACCAAAACCACCGGATATTGATATCAACGGAAAACCCTTAACATTANTTTGGGGTTGATTTCGGAAACCGTTCATATCTTTCATTTTTTATGCTCTTACCTTCAACATTTTGTGCGCTGAACGTCTTTTTCACATGTTTTTGACGATTTTACCCCTAATTCAAATAAAATAAAAAGAAAAGAAAAGAAAAGAAAACTAAAGAATTAATTGCAACTATAATCCCAAATTTTTAAAACCCATTTTTAATCACAAGTTACTAATTTTTTTGTTCCCAACCAGCCGCCAAGTTTGGAGCCATTTTCAGCCACCTTCCAACTACCAAAACCACCGGATATTGATATCAACGGAAAACCCTTAACATTATCTACAATCACCAACCAACAACTTCCCATGGGCTAAACTCTTCTCCACCTGGTGCACCTTTCCCAACCATGGGTTAAGCCTAATTTTGCCCGGAACTCGACGAATTAATCCCAGAATGGTTGGTTGGTTTTCTTCTGATGCAGAGTATGATAGGACCAGTGGAATGATTGAAACCCTATACAGATGAGACAATTATTGAGCTTGGACGAAAAGGAGTTAAGAGTTTTCTAGCTGTTCCAATTAGGTAGCAGTGAATATTCACTTAACCAGTTTGGATTTGATGTTTGAAATTGCCATTATTTTGAACATTTTCGTTGTCTGTGTAATTTATTTATTTACTTTTTATTTGGGTTGGGGTTGGGGTTGGGGTAGGGTGCGAACTTTGCAGGCATCTGCATTTTGTTTGTAAATTGTGATCTCACATTCATTATCTTGTTTTTCATCACAATTTTGTAAGTGAACATATTGACACATTGGAGGAAATAGATGTTGAATACAAGGAGTTGACTCTAAAATCTGGTATAGAAAAATGGGGCCATGTTCTTGCGCTTGGTTGTCAACCCACTTTTATTTCAGATTTGGCTAATGCAGTGATTGAAAGTCTTCCGTACGTTGGAGCAATAGTTGTCTCAAATCTTGAAGCTCGATAGGTGAATCATGAATCTCCACCTTTTAATTTGAAACAGAGTTTTCCGTTGATGTCAATATTTGGTGGTTTTGGTAGTCGGAAGGTAGCTGAAAATGGCTCCAAAGTTGGCGGCTGGTTGGGGATAAAAAAAATTTGTTTTATTTGAATGAGGGATAAAATTGTCAAAAACATTTGAAAAGGACGTTCGGCGCACAAAATATTGAAGGTAAGGGCATAAATGCCAAGAAATGAAAGGTAGTGATTGTTTCCGAAATCAACCCCAAAGGTAGGGACGATTCGTGCTTATGCCTTATAAATATTATTGTATATACACATTAAATTCAGGTTGTCAATTATTTTTAGTTCCAAGCATTAATCTTTAAAGGCAGAACAAATATTCAACTCCAAATTCCAATATGAACGATGGTTCAATTCCTCATTTTCCTTTTTCTCCCACTTTGAATTTCGGAATGAAAATTTAAAAAATGAGATATTTCGTCGCTATTTATTTTTGTATTTTTATTTCTTAATTTACTTTCCTTTATTTCGTCAAAGGTATAAATATTTGACNTAAATGCCAAGAAATGAAAGGTAGTGATTGTTTCCGAAATCAACCCCAAAGGTAGGGACGATTCGTGCTTATGCCTTATAAATATTATTGTATATACACATTAAATTCAGGTTGTCAATTATTTTTAGTTCCAAGCATTAATCTTTAAAGGCAGAACAAATATTCAACTCCAAATTCCAATATGAACGATGGTTCAATTCCTCATTTTCCTTTTTCTCCCACTTTGAATTTCGGAATGAAAATTTAAAAAATGAGATATTTCGTCGCTATTTATTTTTGTATTTTTATTTCTTAATTTACTTTCCTTTATTTCGTCAAAGGTATAAATATTTGACTTTATATCTCGAAAATTATTGAAACAAGAGGTTCATATTGGAATTTCTAAAGAACTTAGTTATACTTAGAGGCTCAAAATCCACCGAATCCTTTTAGATTTATGAATTTCTTATAAATTCACACCCTATTGATAACACCATATTTTAATGAAATTTATTAAATTTTGATCTTAATTATGAATATATAAATTTTGATTTTAATTATTTAGGCATTGTTTGACATCTCTTAATTTTTTTTTTTTTCTGAAACTCACATCGTTCGAAAAACCACTATTACAAAATTTATTTCTCCCAAAAAACTCGTGTTAGTGAATGTCAAACAGTGGCTTATATTCATATTAGAGTTCAAAATTCATTAAATTTAGTCAAGAAAGGCGTGTTTGTATTTACTATTTAGAAGAAAAAGTTAAATTTACAAATATTTTATAAAATCTGGGTGGGACATAGCCATAGGTTTGGCAGCGGCGGCCTAACTCTTTGCCACCTGTTTGTACCTCAATTCCCCGTTGACCCATTCCAAGTCTGCGTTGTTAATCCATTTCTTTTATTCTTGACTTTTCTTGCGTCAAATTCGGCCACAAAGACTGGTCGTCAACCGTGACACGTCTGTCACGTAAGACTTTTCAATTAATTTAACATTAAGAAGCAAAGTGTTCCATTTTACAACCAAATTGAAACTTCACTTTTGGGCATAGGCAACCCCACCATATATTTATTTCATTGCATTACACTACCAGACTTTTCAATTAATTTAACAGATTTATTGACCATTATAATATACAAAATTAAATAGATAAATTAAGTGAGAGTTATCACTCGATAAATGAAAGTTCGACAGTTTGATATCAGTTCATTGTCGCTTAGAGATTGAAACTGTAGTACGTTCCAAAGGTTGTCGAGCAAAATTAGAAACCTCACAGAGTATCGTATCATAGACTTCTGCTTTCGTACTTAGAATTCGTCGTAACAAATTATGATCATGTATAATTTAAAGGTCATTAGTTGACTTTAATTCGTCTAGAATCACTTCTTATATATTCGTTTTCAATTATATGTTCTAAAAAAGATATTGTTTCCGTTCCTCCACACTCGAAAATTTATGATTTCACTAATTGGAATCAACGATTAATCAAACTTTGTAATCTTCAAATGTGATTGTGACATTATTAGTCGGCAAATTACAGCTTACCATATTATGCAAATTAAATTCTTAGACCACTCCCAATAAGAATAATTACTTAATTAGCAAAATAATCTCATTGCAACTAATTAAATTTTGCTTTATGTGTTTGATAGCGAATAAGCAATAATTGTTGCTTACTAAAGAGTTTTATTACTTTTAATTGCACCATTTATTGCATTTGAAACTCTCATTTACAAGTAACAGCTGAAAAGAACAAAAACCCCAACCCATGTTTGGCTTTTTCTTTTTTACTGAACACGATTAATTTTAACTTATTTTGAAAAAAGGTAACTTCTAGTCAGGTCATAATCCAATATATGTCGCGAGTTTTTTTCTCATACTTCACAATTTTTTCACAGAAGATTTCTTTCTGTCCCGTGGTTCAGTTTTATAACATAAACTCTACAGAAATTCATGCATTTTGTGAAGGCTTTAAATAAAAAGCTGCAAAATCCACGTTTATCTTTCCTAAGAATTATTAACCGGAAAACAATTTTTTAATTTTTTCGTGATTCCCGGCTTGATATACTCCAAATTTATCAGGATTTTTCTGGTTTTTCCCTACTGAATCTCGGTAATCTTTCTTCTCTGTATATGTATATTAAATTTGTATTCATATTCGTGTTGATTAATCAATGCTAGTTTGTGATCATATGGTTAAGCCAAAGTTGAATAAACACATATGAACAGGTTCTTATTGATTTTGTGTTTGCTATCTTAACGTTAAAGTCAATGTGCTCTGAAGTTATCGAATTTTTCTTTTATCTTTGATTTTAAGGAATCACAGTTTTTTGTTTGTAATTGACTTGAAAATTGTTGAGATTATTTTTTGTGGGCTATTTAATGGACACTAGGATTGAATTCTGGCGATTAATTTGTTTATTTAGAGGGAAGTGAATTGGGTTTTACTTAAAGTTGTGATCTTTGTGTAATAGTGCATTTGTCAAAAGATAGCATGTGATTGGTTGCTTGTGGAGGTCAATGTGGGATAGAAGCACATGTGTGTTTTTTTCTGGTGATAGATTTAAGCCTCACGGGATTCATCGAGTAAGATTCAGTAAGAACAATTTAGTTTCTGGGAAAATTTTAGCTGCATCTATTTGATGTTTTTGCTCATTTCGGATTGAGATATCGGGTTTGTGCATTTGTGGTTCTATACTGGTGTTGTAGTTGAATCTCATAGGAAGCCCCAAATTGTTGAATTGTCAGGGCAGAGAGAGCTTTCATTTGACATATAGCGAATTGTCAGTGTCTAGTGCACATGACTCTCTCCGTTTCTGTATTTTACATAGTTTTGATCAATTCATTTTTCGGTTTTCCTCTTATACATGTCTTCACTTTCTTTTTCAGAATGGTTGCTCGAAGCTCAATTGGCAACGCAGAGTAGCCACTAAAGCTATTGGTGATTAAAGTATAGAACCAGAAACGATGTCTATAAAGGGGAATTTCGGACACAGGTTTTGACTCTTTTGTTCAATATATGTGGTTCAACCGGCCTAAAGTATTGTATATGTATGAGATGTTGATTTGTTTAACCTTCAATTTCTGTTTTGCCAGTGCCAAACCAAATCAAACTATGAGGATTATTATTATTGTATTTGTTGGAATAATCATAGGTTTCTTTATCGGAGTGTCATTTCCTTCACTTTCATTGACAAAGGTATAGAATCTATGCCTTTCACGCATTTGTACGGCTATTGGTATATATCTAACAAGTTCTACGATTTTGACAGCTGAATATCACGTCCTATCTTATTCGTGATTTTTCAATCATTGGGAACAACAATACGGGTGGGTCAACCCAAAAGAGTATAGAAACCGACTCTACTGGAAGACAAAATGTGAAGGATATATCAAAGGTATGTATTTTTCTTGTTAATTGCACAAAATCAGAAAGTCAAGGCACTGCCTAGACTTCATATTTTTTGGAATCGAAGATGTTATTTCATTATAAATGAAGGAAACTGTATATTTATAATCTAGTTAGAATGATGCATTCTTCGAGCCCTTTTCATTTCTCCAATATTTATACTTGTAAACTAATGAATTTGGGAATAAAATTATGTTAAATCTATTCTTTAATACCCCCAAAACGTTTCTGATTCAGATTTGGGTTCCATCAAATCCAAAAGGTGCAGAGAGGTTGCCTCCAGGAATTGTTGCGTCTGAATCGGACTTTTATCCCCGTAGATTGTGGGGTTTACCCAATGAGGTGAGAAATCTGTTTATATTATGGTTTCATAAGCATTCTGTTCTGATATTCTGTTACTTGAATCTACACTTGGAATCCCAAGCGCTAGCAGTAGTACAAGGTAGTTCTTTATTGTTACAAACGATTTTTTAAGGTTGATAGTATATTAGTGAAAACAAATCCTATCACTTTGTTCATAAGCTATTGTTTTGGCTTGACGGTTGTGCCTTGCATAAGGTGTCTAGGAGCCATTTCAATTGCCCAACATGTCAGGCACTGAAATTTGTTTTGTGTTTCATGTCTAGAGACTAGATGGCTATTTTATGATAATCGAAGTGTAGAACTAAAGCATGTAAAAAGTACAAAGACTTGAAACATCTCCTGGGTTATTATTAGTGGAGGAAACATAGTTTTTGCTATGAAAAAGATGGTGTTGAAATCATACCCAGAAAATAAACACTTTATATTTAAGTAGGACATGGGGAATTGTAATATATAAAGAGAATATTGATCTCTGACAAAGTTGTGGTTGTCCAGGACTTGGCCAGCAAACCAAAATATTTGGTGACATTTACTGTTGGATATAATCAACGGAATAACATTGATGCAGCAGTGAAAAAGGTCAGTTAGTCTCCCTATTCCACTCTCGGACCCCGTGCTCTCAATCTCACCCTTTTCTTTCTACAGTTTTCAGACAACTTTACTATCCTTTTATTTCATTATGATGGACAAACAACCGAATGGGATGAGTTTGAATGGTCCAAACGAGCAATTCATGTGAGCACAAGGAAACAGACGAAGTGGTGAGCGTCTATTGAAAAAAATTCTTGATTTTCTTGATCCTGTTTCGTCAACTCACCTAAATATGCTGACATTTGAATCTTCTTGAAATATGTAAAAGGTGGTATGCTAAAAGGTTTCTTCATCCAGACATTGTGGCCCCATATGACTACATCTTTATTTGGGATGAAGACCTTGGTGTTGAGCATTTCGATGCCGAAGAGTGAGTATTCAATGAAATGATTTGGCTTTGATGGAAATCTTAATCAGCTAACTCAATGTGCTTGTTCTTCTTCGCGTTTTAATATTTTCAGGTACATTAAACTTGTGAAAAAGCATGGCTTAGAAATATCTCAGCCAGGTTTGCAACCTAACAGGGGGACGACTTGGCAGATGACTAAAAGAAGAGATGGTAGTGAAGTTCACAAGTAAGGATAATAATTTTATGTCATAGCCCATGGGCTAAAAATAGTTTAGCAAAGTTTCATGTTGATCACTAACCTTCATTTTTCGTACAAGTTGGTCACCATACTTAAAATTATTTTTTTTTATACAATTTACTCACAATGTCTACGCCCATCAATTTGAATAAATGAAAATGTGATTTGAGAGCCTATTAATTTGTCAACTAGGTTGTCACATAAAATTCTCTGTTAGTCAAATAGAAAGGGGTTGGAATGACCAAATTGTAACAAACTTCTAAATTCATCCGAAACGAAGTTTAAGTTATTGATCAACGTCTTAGAAAATGAAGTTTTAGTGAACAATAGCTAAAATTTCAATGTTAATTATTGTCTTAACCCCAAATAGCCAACCAAAACTAAATTTTCATGCATGGTCATGGTTGACTGATAAATTAATTTATCTTCTTTTCCTTCATTGCCCTTTCATCTGTATATAGGGAAACGACAGAGAGACCAGGCTGGTGTTCCGATCCCCATTTGCCTCCCTGTGCAGCGTACAGAACTTTCTCTCTACGTTTACTATGGCCCTGTTTGATGGACATTATTTGAGAAAATGAGTTTTGTAATTTGTTGGAAAATTTGTGGTTAAAAAGTACGAAATTGTTTTGGGTTTACTTGCAAAAGATTTTATTTGAACATTGTGTAGTTGAAAATGATTTTGAGGAAGAAAGAGTTTTGAAATAATGAGAACCAAACAGGGGCTAAATCATTTTTCGGTTTATCCTAATTTTTGTTCTTAAAAGTCATTTATTATTTGTCTCGTTCATACACAGATTTGTGGAAATCATGGCTCCCGTGTTTTCCCGAGATGCATGGCGCTGTGTGTGGTATATGATTCAGGTTTGTTGTGAATTTTGTTATTTTTCATTCTTAACTATTAAATCCTTAAATTGCTCTATTATTTTAGTTACTGTATGCATTTATTTGCCTTGATTTGCATACTGTAGAATGATTTGGTACATGGTTGGGGTCTCGACCTTGCCCTCCAAAGATGTGTTGAGGTCAGTTGTGCAATATCCATTAAAGAATTCACGTTCGATTCTAGCTAGTCTACCACTTCCTCAATATTTGATAATACTTGTACCGATATTGTAGCCCGCTCATGAAAAAATTGGAGTTGTAGATTCTCAATGGGTCGTTCATCAAAGTGTTCCTTCCTTAGGGGACCAGGTAAAAGATGGAACTGGTGAAAACTTGACACACACACACACACACAAAAATATATGTATAAATATATATTTACATTGATCAATCACTGACTATTTCTATTCTGTTCTGATAGGGGCAAGCAGAGGAAGGGAAAGCTCCATGGAGAGGGGTATGTAGTTTCCATCGTATATAATATCGTACCCTTGTGCACACTTTTGTATACGAGTTTCAACTATTTTTATCCACGTAAAAATTGTAAAAGATATATACTAAGTAGTATCCCCGATCTCCTCAATGCTAATCTCGACCTACTGTCATTGTTGCCTCTTCTATTCATCACATTAAATAGAATTCTTTTTCATTGATCCAGGTACGACTAAGGTGTCAACGAGAGTGGAATATGTTCAAGTCTAGGATGGCTAACGCAGAAAAAGATTATTACAAGTCAATGGGACTTGATCCTTCCAATTTCACAGCTCATTGATGGATAGCATGAGATAATTTTACACAACCTATAAATTCATAGCCATTATTTTGCAAAGGGTACACAGAGAACTACAAGATAATTCAATATTTGATTAAAAAAGGAGTATCAAGGATACTTAAATTCAACATTCTTTTCTTACTATAATTTCATCTCGTTTGTATGTATTCCAAATTTTTGAACTTCAACATATCTTCTATTCTCATTCGTCTTTCTTGGTGTAGTCATTCTAGTGGGTGGCCATTAGAGATATATGATCTCTACCTAGGGGTTTTAAGTGGGGGCTACAAATGAATCGAGTATTGAGCCGCTCATTGATTTGCACAAGTTAGCCAGCTCGCAATTTATGGGTGAAATGTAATTTTTACTAAAAATATTGACAAGCTGCGAGTGGACTTGGCTCAACCCACCAAGGAACAACTTGGCGGGCCTAAGCCGAGCCCATATTTAGTGAAGCGAGCTGGCCAAGCTAGGCTTGCCCAACAAGCAAGCACGAGACGGTTTGTATACTAACCAGCCCATTTAACATCCTTGCCTCTTACCTCTTCTCTTCAATTCAAATTCAAGCAGTGAAACGCGTTAACTAGACTATTTTGGTTTGTCCATGTAAGTGTTATGTCTTAAGTCCCATCAACTTGGACAAAATCGATGCACATTTATGGTAATA